>LNAC01000292.1:2122840-2136150 GCA_002007465.1 Ailurus styani
CTACTTGTAATCTCTCTTTCTGTGTCAAATGAATAAATAAAAAAAAAAATCTTAAAAAAAAATAAAAAAATAAATATAAATAAAAATATTTTTTTTAAAGATTTTGTTTATTTATTTGACACAGAGAGAGAAATCACAAGTAGCAGAGAGGCAGGCAGAGGGAGAGGGAGAAGCAGACTCCCTGCCAAGCAGAGAGCCCGATGCAGGGCTCGATCCCAGGACCCTGAGGTCATGACCTGAGTCACAGGCAGAGGCTTTAACCCACTGAGCCACTCAGGCACCCCAAAAATAATTTTTAAAATAATAATTTGGAGGGAGTCCACTCTCTTGTTGTCTCTCTCTCTGTCAAATAAATAAATAAAATTTAAAATAATAACAATTAGTGAAAAGTTAGGCATGGTAGAAATGGGTATAAATCCTTCCACAAAGAGTGAACCCTCATGTGAACTGTGGACTTTGGGTGATGTGTCGGTCTGGGTCCATCCGCTCTATCAAGTGTCCCACTCTGGTGCACGATGTTGATGGGGGGAGGCTGGGCAGGTGTGGGGGCAGGGTAGATATGGGAAATCTGTGGACCTCTTGCTCAATATGGCCGTGAACCTAGACCTGCTCTAAAAATTAAGGTCTGGGGCATCTGGCTGGCTCAGTTGGTGGAACATGTGACTCTTGATCTTGGAGTTGTGGGTTTGAGCCCCACATCAGATCTGGAGATTATTTAAACATAAAATTTTAGGGTGCTTGAATGACTCAGTCAGTTAAGCATCTGCTGTCGGCTCGGGTCATGATCCCAGGGTCCTGGGTTGGAGCCCCGCATCGGGCTCCCTGCTCAGCAGAAAGTCTGCTTCCCCTTCTCCCTCTGTGTGTTCTCTCACTCTCAAATAAATAAATAAAATCTTTACATAAATATAAAATAAAATAAAATCTTTTAAAATAAAATAAAAATAAAACTTAAGGTCTGTTGGGGAAAAAAATGAAGGAGAAAAAAATCTTTCCACTACTGGGGAAGCTGGGTGGTTCAGTTAGTTAAGTGTCCAGCTCTTGATTTTGGCTCAGGTCATGATCTCAGGGTCGTGAGATCAAGCCCCAAGTCAGGCTCCACGTTGGGCATGGAGCCTGCTTAAGATTCTCTCTCCCTCTCTCTCTGCCCCTGCCCCCACCACGATCTCTCTCTTTCTCTCAAAACAAACCAAAAAACAAAAACCTGCCACTACAAAATGGAGAAGGAACTGGAGCTGGCACAAAGATTATAAAGGAATAAGAAGACGACAGGGGTCAGCAGAAATGGCCTCAAGAGTAGACACTCCAGGGCGCCTGGGTGGCTCAGTGGGTTAAAGCCTCTGCTTTTGGCTCAGGTCATGATCTCAGGGTCCTGGGATCGAGGCCCGTATCGGGCTCTCTGCTCAGCAGGGAGCCTGCTTCCCCCCCTCTCTCTGCCTGCCTCTCTGCCTCCTTGTGATCTCTCTCCCGCTGTGAAATAAATAAATAAAATCTTTAAAAAAAAAAAAAAGAGTAGACACTCCATGTATGGGGTTGGGATTTTCCTGGGGTTCGGCCAGGACTGAAGCTCCCCGAGGCACTTCCAGGGAATGTGTTTTCAAGCTGGGGGCCTGGACTCCAAATGTGAGAACAGGAAGGGGAAGGCAGGACCAGGAGAGATCAGACACTGGGTTGCCCTCACTGATCTGTTTGCGGGCTGGGTTCCCCGGGGAAGGTGCTGGAAGACCAGGTGACTGGATTCCCCCCAAGGTAAGCACTGGCAGGCTGGCCCTGACCTCAGAAGCCCGGGTCCCAGGAGGGGGCAGGAAGTGGAGAGCAGCCTCCCCGGTCCCCGAACTCACGGCAATCACGATGTCCCGCATGTGAGGGAACTCTTCGGGGTGCAAGAAGGCTGTCAGCTCCTCCCGCGTGGCCATCGAGTCCCCGTCCTGGTCCGCCACCCGGAAACGCCGCTCGTCCCGAGCCAGCATCTTCTTATAGGTCTCGGCGTCCTCCACGTCATGAAATTCTTCACCTGGGGAAGGAGACAATCTCCTTCAGCTGGGCTTTTACTGGAGGGAATGCCGGGCAGGTTGCGGGAAAAGACAAAGGATTCAGCTCAGTGGAGTCAGAGCAGGAAAGCCCCCACAGAACTGGTAATAATTAATATATATTCACGGTTTCTTTATATTAGCAACCTTGTCATGAAAGCTTATTATACGCGAAGCTCTTTCCCTACAAAATTGCATTTAAATTTCCCAAAAAGCACGTCAAGAGAGTTTTTTCATTTATTCTCGCTTTATAAAGGAGAAAACGGATTCCCACAGAGAGGAAATAACCAGCCCAAGGTCATGCAGCCAGGAAAGATGAACTCTGAGTTGACACTGGCCCTTTGGGCCCCAAAGTCACCCTTTGGTGCTTTAAGTTATACTGAATCGGGTTATAGGACAGAGAAGAGGAGAAGGGCGTTTTCAACGAAGGAGAGGATATGAACCAAACGTAGAGGTTTGAAGAGCTCCTGAGTTCAGGGAAACTACAGAAGGTCCATGTGGGTGGCCAGAAAATGCAGAAAAACAGCTGGGGGGGGCATCTCTCCGGGAGACCCTAGGGAGCCATGAAGGGCTTTGAGCAGGGGAGGATTGGGGTCAACTCTGGGGTGGAAAGACCCCTCTGGGGATACAAGAGGAACAGACTGGAGGAGGAGTGTGGAGGGAGGGTCCAGGAGGGAGAGAACGAGAGCAGTGGGGGTCGCAGGGCTGGGGCATGGGGACAGACAAGCGGGAACGCAGTCAGGGGATGGGTAAATGGATTCGAGGTTCTTTTTTTTTTTTTTTAAGATATTATTCATTTGATAGAGAGCGAGAAAGCACAAGCAGGAGGAGCAGAAGAGGGAAAGAGAAAAGCAGCCTCCCTGCTGAGCAAGGAGCCCCATTCAGGACTCTATCCCAGGACCCCGGGATCACGACCTGCGCTGAAGGCAGACGATTAACCAACTGAGCCACCCAGGAGCCCAGGATTTGGGGTTCTGTCAGAGATCAACCGTCAGGATGACAGGGCATGGGAGGTAGATGTCCCTGATCAAGGATCCCCCAGTCACGGTAACAGAGGTCGTGGATGCCAGAGTGAGAAGCCAGAGTCCAGGGATTGGGAGTTTGGGGGGTGATGGGGTACTGGAAGTGGGTAGAGAACTTCATCAAGTGTTGGAAGCAAAGGTTAGGGATTCTGTTTCGTGGGCTAAAGGCTCTCAGGATGAGGCTGTCAAAAAGGTCAGGGTCACAGTGTGTGTGTTTTGGGGGGAGCAGGAGTCGGGGTCTCGCTGCGTACCCGGCGCGTAGTGGCCATAGGTGGCGTTTCGCAGCTCCTCCCAACCCACACGCCCGTCGCGGTCCGTGTCGTACGTGTTCCAGGCCGCGGTCACCGAGTCCCGTATGTGTCGCTGCTGCGTGTGCGCGATCCAAGCACGGAGCTCGGCCAGAGACACCCAGCCGTCCCCGTCCCCTGCGCGGTCCATGCGGTCCACGATGCGCCTGCGAGTCGGGGCGGGGCACACGTCAGTCTCGGACTCCGCCCACCCGGAGACCCGCCTTTGCCCAGGCTCCGCCCCTCACACGGAGCCGCGCCCCCACTTGAGACACACCCCCATATAGGGTTGATAAAGCGGTCCCAGAGCCGCCCGCACACGGAGGGGAGACACCACCTGTCAATCCCGAGGCCACGCCCAGGACAGGGCTCCGCCCCCTCAATCTGGGCGCTGCGGGTCTATGGCTGGCGCTGCGGTCCTCCACACCGCCTAGCTGGGGGAAGGACCTAAAACAATCCAGGGCCACACCCGTCACCCTGACTCCGCCCCTAGACCCTCACTTGCTCCATCTCTCGTTGGTCCGAGCGGGTGGAGGGGCAGGGAGGGGGTGTCACATCGCGCCCCTCGCCCGCAGGTCACCTATCCCAAGACTCTCTGAAATGTGATGGCCACGGCCACGCACACACCCGACCTCCGGCCCTTTCAGGCGCGGCGGGTCTTTAGGTCATCCCTTCCAACCCCGCCCCTGCCCCGTCCGCCTGGCTGCGCGGGCCTATTTCAGGCCCCTCTCCCTACAGCCCCACCCTGTGCGTCCTGCCCCTTTCCCCTACTTTCTCCAGACTGTCTCAGTCTTTGCCCTAGGACCGTCACCCACAACCCCGAGGGCTTGGCCACCATCAGTCCCTTCTCCGTGCTCGGCCGGATCATGTGCACTGTGCGGTCGCCTATGAACCCCCTGAAGGCCCCTCCTCGCGCCCCTTCTCTCGGGCGGCTCCGGTCTGCTCCCAGGCCCCTTCCCCGGGCCACTCCCCGCCACGGGTTTGGGTCCTTACCCAACCTCGCGGAGCCCACAGGGAGCGCTCCTCTCGGTCACCATCCTTAAGCCCCTCAACGCAGTTCCCAGAGTCAACAAGGCTGTGCCCAGGTCGCCGATCCCCCCCACCCCCATCCTCCCGCGCCAGGCTGTGTCTGGTCAGATCGGTCTGGAGCCGGAGTCCCCGGACTCACACGCTACCCTGAGGTTCAAGCTGTTGTCAAGAGCGTGGGCTCCACGGTCAGATATTTTAGGTTCAAATCCTACTACCCCCTCTTGCTGGCTGTGTGACCATGGGCAATCACTGAAACCTCTCTGTGCCTCAGTGTACCCCTCTGTAAAATGGAAGCTAAATAATAGAACCTACTCTGCAGCGTAGTTGTGGGGATTAAATAAGTTAACCCTTGTAAAGTTTGTAAACCTAGAACAGTGCCAGGCATTGCAGTAATGCTCTGCCAAATGTGTTAGCCTATCACACTGCCTTTCCTCCTCCCTCCCTCCTTCCCCCAACCGTGCACAGTCTCCCAGCCAGCAGACACAGTCACCACCTCTCTCCACCCTGCTCTAGTCATCATCCTCTCCTGTCTTCCATCTGGACTGCTGCAGATGCTTCCTCACCTACAGTCTGTTCCCCAAAAGGCAACCAGAAGGATTCTGTGGAAACCTAAGTCAGCTCACATCCTCCCTCTGCTTAGAGCCCTCCCATGGCTCTCATCTCCCTCAGAGAAACGCTGAAATCTTCACTGTGGCCTGAAGGCCCTGACCTCTTTTCCCCTTCTCTGCCATCACCTTCCACCTTCTCCTCTTCGTTCACTGGGTTCCAGCCACACAGGCCTCACTGTTCCTCAAACATCAGGGCCACTCCTGCCTCAGGCCCTTTGCACTTACAGTTCCCTCTGCCTGGAATGCTATTCCCCCATATATTCACACAGCTCAAATATTAGCTGCTCACTGAGGCCTCCCTTCACTTCCCCGTTTAAAATCCCAATCCTGAATCCCCCCCCTCCATCCCTCTCCTACCCCAGACGCGCTCGGCTTTCCTCTGGGCTGAGCTGGTCGAATTCCTTGGCCACTTCCCGTCCCAGGAAAGCCTCATGGTCGTACTGGAAGTTCCCGTGGGCGTCGTCATGAGGGGCCTCGCTCAGGGGGGCCGCCTGGTGTACCCTCCCCTGGCCATGAGGGCCTCCATCAGGGGATGGCTTGCCCTTGGCCCCCCGCCTCAGAAGCAGCAGCAGCAGCAGCAGAAGTGATGGTCGCCACATCATCAGTCCCTAGGGAGCGGTGGAGGCTGGAAGTCAGGGGACACAGGAAAAAGAATCGAGACAGGACAGGAAAATGGGGGTGGGGGCGGAGAGACCGAAGACAAGACACAGAGATGGTAGCTGGTCACAAAGTTTAGGGCTCAAGAAGGGCCGGAGGTGGGAAAGAGGGGGGCGGGGTTCTCAGAGGTAAAACCAGAGGTAGGGACTGACTCTTCTGAGGGAATCCCGGATCGGTCCCAGAGCCGCTAGTGGGGGGTCTCAAGCGAGAGACGTGGCGCACTTCCCACGCACATTGCGGGGCAGGGTCGTGGCCAGAGAGCAATCCCCCGGGCGTTATTTGCAGCCCGGACCCAATTTCCCGGCTCGAGAGAACCCGGACCGTCCTCCCTGGGCAAGCCACCCGCCCTCGTCTCCCTTTACCAGTTTAGTCAGCTTCACTCTTCTCTACACAGTCGGCTCTGCGTTCTCTGAAAAGATGCCCAATTTGGTGGCTCTCCAGCCAGGCCCCGCCTCCAGCAGCGCAGAGGCCCCGCCCTCCGACCAATGAGCGCTCAGAAGGACCCCAGGGGGGCGGGGCCGGTGAGCTCCGCGAGGGCCGCGGGCGCCCCACGCCACGTCCACAGAGGAGAGCGCGGTCCGAGGTTCCGCCCGCCCCTTCCCAGGGCAGGCGGGTGGGTGGGCGGCCCCGGAGAGACGCGGATGCCGAGAACTACAACTCCCGGCAGGCATCGCAGCGCCCTGACGGACCACCGACCACGTCCATCTGTACTATTTCCCAAGCCTCTTGGGAGGTGGTTTGGGGCTTTTTGGAGTTTGGGGTTTTGGTTGTTGTTGTTTTGTTTTGTTTATTTATTTAAGTAATCTCTACACCGAAGGTGGAGCTGGCGCTCACCACCCCAAGATCAAGAGTCGCATGCTCTTCCGACTGAGCCAGCCAGACGCCCTGGGAGGTGTATTTTTAACTTTCCCTTTGTCAGCATGGTTTAAGAAAGAAGGGAACCAAGGGGCCATAGGAGGCATCCCCTTCCCTCAAAGAGGGAACAATGTTTCTCTTCCGCTCCAACCAAGGAGTCAGGTCTGACTCCAGCCAAGAATTCCTCAAAATGTGTGGCACAGTGTAGCCATTCGGTAAATATCAGTGAAACTTATGAATGAAAAAGACGTGACTTGGTATATAAAATTGGCATATTCCACAACTGGCAACATGTTAGCGTCTGGAGAGATCTGTTCTTATCCACCCCCCACCATCACCACCACACACGCAGGTGTTCTCCTACCTTCCCTGCCTGAAAGTTGAAATGATAAGAACACAATGATTCGGGCCCAAACTCGCGTTTATATGTGGAGGTGGAAAAGAGCCATGATCATCAGGAGGGGAAACGGAGGCAGATCACACAAGAGGAGAAATCCAGAAGGTCATCGGGCCCAAGACTCTTTCTGGAGGCTCAGAAATACCAGGATTCCAAGGAGGTCTCACAGCATGAAGGGGGCCTGACTACTTTAGCTGGTGGCAGCCAGGATGGAGGACGATCACAGACAGCGGCTGAGAATGCATTCATACACTACGAATCGGCATCCTTCGGCACGCCAGGAGTGGGCAGGAGGGCCCCTATATCTTCGTCCCCACGGAGGGACATCCAAGGGGCTGAGGAAAGAGGAAGTGGGGGGAGGTCATGAGAATCTCTGAACTCCTCTGGGTTCCTGACTGCCCCTCCCCTGTGTGTGTGTGTATGTGTGTCTGTTTTTCCCAGACTCAGTCCTACTCCACAGGTTTTTGTCCCCCTCTGAGCCTCTGTTTCCTCCCTCCCGCACCGCCCCCCCGAGTCTCTGTTCCCTTCTGTCTAGATCCGCCCCCAGCTCCCCCTCCCCAGGTCTGTCCCTCTCCCCAAGTTCTTTCCCTCTTCCGACTCCACACCTGGCATCCCCTTTCTCATCCTCCTCCACAGCAGAGCCCCTCCTGCAGCCACTGCCGTGAGCAGTAAGAAGCCGACGACGATTCCGACCACGGGCACTGAGGATCTGGATGGTGATTCTGGAGCCAGAGAATGATGTGAGATCCGGAGGGGACCCTCCACCCACCTGAGCCAGGGCCGGAGCCTGGGGGCTCTCAGTCCCTCCCCACTGCAGAGATCCCAGCATCAGGTTTTGGGGAGTGGGTGTGGACAGAGGGAGGGCCAGTCAGCTGATGTTCTAGATCTGGGCAGAATGCCCCCATGTCGTATACAAGAGCCAGCCACGGCTAGATGGGTCCCAGTCCCACAGGCCGAGGGACCCATAGCAGCAGGGTGTGTGTAGTCTGAGCGGAGAGGAAGGACCCCGCATAGAGCGGTAGAAGGTCAGATTCACAGAGGACTGGCCGTGACTGAGCAATACAATCAGTCTCAGGGATGCCTGGCAGCAGCAGACAATGAATGGTCAGACTAGCAGCAGCAGGAGGGAAGGCGGTGAGACTTAGGGCAGACTGTCCAGAGCGGTGAATGGGTGGGCAGACTCAGGGAGGCCAGCAGTAGGAGGAGGGAAGGCAGTCAGACTCAAGGAGGCCTGGCAGCAGTGGGGCAGAAGGCGGTGGCAAGGCAGCCAGACACAGGAAGTAGCATCCCTCCGCAGGACCTCACCCAGCTCCACAGTGAGGGGCTGCGGTAGCCCCGCATGCTGCACCAGGCAGCGGTAGTGGTGCTCGTCGCCACTTTTAACCGTCAGCGAAGACCAGGCGTGGAAGGAGCCGTCGCCGTTGGGGCCAAGGTCACCTTCACCGGAGCCGGCGGCCAGCCCGTTCCGGAGGAAGCGCAGTTGTAACTCCGGGGGATAGAAGGAGAAGGCACTGCAGGTGAGCACAGAAAAGCCGGGGCTGCCTGGTCGCGCCTTCAAGCGCATGGAGGGTGGCTCTGTGGACAAACAGGCAGACAGACTTAAGCCCCAAGCCCGTGAACCCCTAGGGCCAGACCTAGTGAGGGCCAGGGAAGGGCATACAGAGGCTTCCATTCCTTTCACCATACCCAGCAGGCCCCGCCGCGTGCCCTGCACTGTGCTGAGCCTGGAGGATACAGTGGCAAAGGTAAAGGGACCTTTCTGAGGGGATGGGGACCCCGACCTGTCCACAGGGAGGCAATTCCCCGCTCATCCATTCCTTCCTATAGCAGACACACACTGAGCATCAACCATGTGCCACTCTTCTAGGTGCCCAGGGCACCGCAGTGAACAAGACAGACAAAAGTCCCTGTCTTCGGGGCGCCTGGGTGGCTCAGTTGGTTAAGCATCTGCCTTTGGCTCAGGTCATGATCCCAGGGTCTTTGGATCGAGCCCTGCATCCGTCCAGTGCCCTGCTTGGCAGGGAATCTGCTTCTCCCTCTCTTTCTCCTCCATTAATGCTCTCTCTCTCTCTCTCTCTGTCTCAAAAAAATAAGTAAAATCTTTCTTTAAAAAAGTCCGTCTTCACGGAGCTCATGTTCTAATGAGGGGAGAGAGATAAATATTTGTGTACAAATAAATGAAAAGGAAACAGACTGTGAAAGTGTTGTGATGAGAGAAAATAAGGCAGACCCTACTGTCGTTAAAAGATAGTAAGCAGACATTATGAAAAATATCATATGAGCACATTTGAAATTGCAAGGAACTGGACAAATTCCTAGGAAACAACCTTCCAAAACAGACACAAGAAGAAATAAAAAAACTTGAGTAGTCCTATAATGATTCAATAATTTTAATCCATAACTTAAAACTTTCAGGGGCGCCTGGGTGGCTCAGCGGGTTAAAGCCTCTGCCTTCGGCTCAGGTCATGATCTCAGGGTCCTGGGATCAAGCCCCGCATCGGGCTCTCTGCTCAGCAGGGAGCCTGCTTCCTCCTCTCTCTCTCTCTCTGCCTCTCTGCCTACTTGTGATCTCTCTCTGTGTGTCAAATAAATAAATAAAATCTTTAAAACAAATAAATAAATAAATAAATAAAACTTTCCAACTATTAAAGTCCAAGTCCTGGTGATGTCATTGGTGAATTCTTAAAACAAACGAACAAAAACGAGTAGCACATCTACATCTAATTTAGGAAAAAGTCTCCACTGTAATTAAGTGGAGGAGACAGGATGGTGGTCTTGCAACAAATGATGCTGGGTCAACTGGAGATCCATGAGGGACAAACGAACCTTGACCCCTTACCTCACACCATTACACACAATTAATTCAAGATGGACCACACAGTTACATGTAAAAGTTACTTATCAACCAAGCTTCTAGAAGACCTAGAAGAATACCTTCAAAGCTTTGGGAGAGGAAAGATTTCCTAAAGAGAGTACCCACAAAAGCTACAGATAAAGGATGGACAGATTGATCATTAAATTTAAGAACTTTTGTTCATCAAAATGTTTCATCAAGAGAGTGAAAAGAGGGCGCCTGGGTGGCTCAGTGGGTTAAAGCCTCTGCTTTCGGCTCAGGTCATGATCTCAGGGTCCTGGGATCGAGGCCCGCATCGGGCTCTCTGCTCAGCGGGGAGCCTGCTTCCCCCTCTCTCTCTCTGCCTGCCTCTCTGTCTCCTTGTGATCTCTCTCCCGCTGTGAAATAAATAAATAAAATCTTAAAAAAAAAAAAAAAGAGAGAGTGAAAAGATAAGCTGCACACCGGGAGAAGTTATTTCCAAAAGAACCATCTGACCTAGCCAAAATACTCATGCCCAAAATATATTAAGAACTCCAATAAGAAAAAGAGATAAAAATTCCAATTTAAAAATGGGCAAAAACACGCAAACAGCCACTCCAAAAGAGTGGACACTCAACTGGCCAATAATGCAAAGCAGTACCCTGTCACTAGTCATCAACTCACCTAAATTCTTCTAAAGATTTATTTATTTGAAGGGAGGAGGGGGAAAGGGAGAGAGAGAATCCCAAGCAGACTCCCTGCTGAGCACAGAGCCCAATGTGGGGCTCGATCCCACGACCCAAGATCACAACCCGAGCTGAAACCAAGAGCCAGAGGCTTAGCCAACTGAGCCACCCAGGCACCCCCTCACTGATCTGATTTTGGCAAATCATGTATACGAGTCTCATTTATCATCAGAGAGATGAAAAGCATATCACAATAAGACACCACCACACACCCACCAGAACGTTTCAAACTCAAGACAGACCATATCAAATTCTGGTTTGATATCATACACAGCTGGCGGGATTCTGAAATGGGTTCAACCCCTTCGAGAAAAGTGTTTAGCTCTACCTACTACAGCTATTCTGGGGCCTACACCACCATACGCAAACGGGCTCCTGCTCACAGTCATCTGAAGTTCAAAATTAGGCAATGCCACGGTGATAAAAATCAGGTCAGTTGTTGCCCTTGGGAGGTGTGGAATGGGAGGGGACACAAGGAAGTCTTGTGAGGTGCTGAAAATGTTCTAGACCTGGGTACACAGGTACATGGGCTGGGCATTCATTAAACATAATCAAGCCATGTCCTTTAGGTAGGTGAGTTACACCTCAGTGAAAAAGAAAAAACAAAGACACTAGGGTGAATGAATGGACAAAATAGTGGCACGGGAGACAGTAATTCAGGGGGGGATTGGGGACACACTTTAACCAGGGTGATTGGGGAGGACACAGTCAGGGCAGGACCTCAAGGAAGAGAACTGCAAGCAGAGAGAACAGCAGGTGCAAAGGGCCTGCGGAGGACAAGAAGCTGACAGTTGGAGAAAGGGGAGATAAAGCCAGCGTGCCTGGGGTGTTGTAGAATTATAATGACAGAAGGCAGCCAGGCCCAGCCACCTACGGGGACTGCCACCTACGGGGAGCAGAGGTTGCACTGTAGTGGAAAAGAGAAAAGCTAATGGAAGCAGTGGCGGCCTAGGAGCTCATTCATGTTTCAAAACATTCCTCGGACTGCTAGGTAGAGGATGGTCTGTCCTGAGGGCCGGGATGGAAGCTGGGGTTGCAGGATGGGGACACTGAGGACAAAAGGGCTCTCATTTCAGCCCCTGAGAATCCCCCAGCCATGTGCAGAAGCCCAGCTGCAGTGTTTCTGTGCTATATTGGGGTCAGGCAAGGCACTGCGGGGGTCCAAAAGAGGCAAGTGGAAAGTCTCCTGGGCCACAGGAAAACCTTCCCGGCTACGACGCCAGAGGACCCGAGGGAGAAGAGCAGAGGTGGAGAAATGGCTGGGCTGGTGTAGGCTCATGGGCCTCTGGGTGAGCCTGTCTGCCTGAGCCGAGCAGATGGAGGCCGAGGAGAGGGACAGAGGCCACTGCCCCTCGGGGCCTCCAGGCCAGGCTGAGGACCTTGAGCTGTGCCCAGAAGTCTCTGTGTGCGGGAGAGGAGCGGGGGCAGCTCTGGGCGTAGAAGGATCCTCTGGGATGTGTCGGGGAGGAGCTGCAGTGGGAAGAGTGGAGGCCAGGAAGCCAGGGACAAGGCTGGGGGAAGAGGAGGAGGCCTGGGGTGGGGGCAGGGGGGAAGGAGAGCTCCATGGGGACGAGGGATTCTTCTGGAACTTGCTCACCCTTCCACTCCAGGTTCCCACGGCCCCTCTCCAGATGCCCTAGCAGCCGCTGGGGGCAGGAGTTGAGCAGGAAGGTCCTCTCCTTGCTGACGGCCCCCGCCTGCTGCATCCACGTGTTACGGATGGTCTCAGTCTCCGGCCAGTCCCCATCCCAGGTGCCCAGCTTGGGGTCGAATTTCATGAAATCCTCGCCGTTCAGAGCAAACTTGGCCACGGGCACCGAGGCGTTGTCGGGGCCCAACTCACAGCCCAGCAGGCCCTGCAGGGTGTAGGGTCCTGGGGTGCCCACATACGGGTGAGCATGGCCCAGGAGCAGGGGCCCTGGCCCCTCCGCGCTCAGACCCGGGGGGCCTGGTCTTACCTCCTTCCCCCAAGGCTTTGAGGCCTTCGAGAAACAGCTCCTGCTTGTTCCTCAGGTCCGTCGTCTCTTTCTCCCAATACCAGGAGACCTGGTTTTCCCAGACCCAAGCCCCGCACGGCTCCGCCTGGGCCCGCAGGTTGTTGTAGCTCAGGTACTGCTGGGGACCGAGCCAGCCGGACACCCAGAAGGCAGGAGCCCCAGGGGCAGGAGAGGACACGGCGGTGAGGTGGTACAGGAGGGACAGATGGCTCTCTGCGGGAGGGAGACTGGGGTGAGGAGAGCAGGACAGACACCCAGAAAGAGAAGACTCAACCCCAAAGAGGAAGGACAGACCCAGACAGGGAGAGACAGCCTGGGGGTGGGGGGGGGACATGGGACAGACGCAGAGAGGAAAGGGACAGACTGCGGAGGGACAGCCCCAGAGAGGAGGGGGACCGATGGAGCAGAGGGCAGACCCAGAGAGGGGCCTGGGGACAGATTCAGAGAGGGGGGGACAGGCTGGGTGGGGGACAGACTCCCAGGGGGGAAGGACAGGTCCAGAAGGTGGACACACTTGGGGGGGGGACAGAGTGCAAGGGGGCAACCCAAAAGGAGGGGGACGGACCCAGAGAGGGGAGGTGACAGACCCAGAGAGAAGCGGACAGGTGGCCCGCAGACGCAGCCCCCGAGGGAGGAGGAAGAGTGAGAAAGAGACTGAAGGAGGTCGGCCCGGCCGAGGGAAACCTCCGATTTCGCTTCTCTCGCCCCTTCCCGGCCGCGGCCCCTCACCTGCGCGCAGCGTCGGCAGCAGCAGGAGCAGGAAACCGAGCCCCCAGGGCCGAGGCCGGGGGACCCCCATCCTGAGCGGGAGACCTGGGGCGGGAGGGGGCGCGTGACTGCTCCGACCCCCGGCCCGCCCCGTCCCCCCCC
>LNAC01000292.1:2136765-2159937 GCA_002007465.1 Ailurus styani
CACCCCGCCCCCCGCGCCACTCTTCCCTCAGACCCAGGAGTCCCAGCTCCTGGCCCCCTCCTCCCTCAGACCGGGAGTGCAGGACCCCAAACCGCTCCTCCCTCAGATCCAGGAGTCCCGACCGCTGCCCGTTCTCCCTCGGCCCGGGCCCCAGCTCTGCTCACAGCAGCGAAGTTCCCTTCCAGCCTGCAGTCCGAGCTGGCTCCCGTGACTGTAGACCCCAGTTCCTCTCTCACATCCTGTCCGGAGACTGCTCCCTGACTTCAGGAATATCCAACCCCGCCCCCCAGCTGCAGGGCACACCCCAGGCCCTGCGCCCGGCCTCTCTGAGTATTCGTCTCTGCCCCGCTCTTGAAGCCTTTTTTCTTTGTTTCTTTTCTTTTTGGTCTCTTTCCCTGTTGTTCCCTGTTTTCTTATTTTGCGGGTGTCAGCCACCCAGCGAGTTCATGACAAAGTTGAGAGCCAGACATTGTCGGAGTCCAAACTTTGGAGGTTTCAGGGGTTCCCATTCTTAACTCCTTGTACAACCTCCCCCACCTCCCAGCCCTTCACCAGCTCTTGCTACAGTGAATGTTCTCCAGACCTCTTCTAAATTTCCTCCCTGGAACCCGTCCCCTAAGTGTCCCCTTGAAATGCCCTTACACGGGGCACCTGGGTGGCTCAGTGGGTTAAAGCCTCTGCCTTCAGCTCAGGTCATGATCTCAGGGTCCTGGGATTGAGCCCCCTGCTCAGCAGGGGGCCTGCTTCCTCCTCTCTCTCTGCCTGCCTCTCTGCCTACTTGTGATCTCTCTCTCTCTAGTAAGTAAATAAAAGCTTTAAAAAAAAAAAAAATGCCCTTACACTATCTTCTGATTCAGCCTCTCAGTAACATAGACCCAAGATACATTGCTGTCCGGCTTAGAGGCCCCCTCCAGTCCCTCTCCAGTCTCCTGCCCACACTGCGGCTGCCATGCCTCTATTACAATGGAATGTTGTACATATATAGAAAGAGACTTATTTTAAGGGATTGGCTCATGTGACTGTGCTGGCTTAGCAAGTCTAAAATATGATAGGGGTGGCTGGCAGCCTGGGGACTCAGGAAGGAGTTGCAGGTCAAGTCCCACAGCAGCAGGCTGGAGAAACAGGGAGAGCTGATCTTGCTGACCGGAGCCCGAAGGCGGCGGGCCCGCCTGGGGGAGGTCCGTTTTGTCCTGTTCAGGCCTCCAGCCGATGCGTTGTAGCCCACCCATATTCTGGAAGGGCAATCCGCTATCCTCCAAGTCCCCCGACTTCAGTGGAAGTCTCATCCCAAAACACCCTCACGGAAACATCCAGAGTAATGTTTGACCCAACAGCTGGGGCCCGGGCCTGGCCAAGTTAACACATGAAATTAACTGTGACACATAGTCAATCTGTGTTCTACTTAGTGAGGAGCCTGGATTTATTTTCGTTCCTCTCCCTGGCCCTGCTAGAATATCCACTAAGATCCACCCTGAGGGCCTCTAATGGTGCTGAAGGATCCTGTGGTCAGGCCCCCACAAATCCCACTAGAGCACCCTCAGTTCTCTCCTTAAAGCCTCCGAGGAGCCCGCCAGGCCCAGCTGTCCCCTCTGCACCCCTAGGGATCTGGCTATGTCTCTAGGGGACCATTCCAGCAGCCCCGGAGCTCTCATTTTAGAGACCTCAGGACCAAAACCAAGCAAAATAAATAATAAAATAAAGACCCCAGGTCCCTCCTGTGATGCTCCTTGGACCCTGGTATAAAAGGGCCAATGTCTTGTGACAGTGCGCCCCAGGACTGGGCTTTACTTTCCCTTGGAGTCTGGAAACGATTGCCCTGGCATCCTGCAGGACCATGGCCAGAGGCCCCTCCTTGGCCCGGGTCTCTGATATCTCAGATCCCCACCCCCATGCCCTTTGGGTCCCCTGATAGAATCCTGAGGCCCAGCAATAACGTCTGCAACAGCTTCTGCTAATCTCTCTTTCGGAATCGGCCACCCCACCCCTGGGATCCTGCTAAGCCGGTCCTGAACCCTCCTCCTGCTGTGACCATAGAGGGGCCTCAGCCCCAGGCCCTTGTCTGCAGCTAGGACATTCCAAACAGGAGCAAACCTCCCACATTTCTCAGGGACTTGCTATCAGGCCCTTCCCATGTCTCCTCATCAGCTGGACTGTTGCTTCCTCACCCAGGAGGGAACCACCCCCGAGGGACCGGTGACCCCACTCAAAAGGGGCCCTGAGGTCTTGCTACATGGCTCTGTGTCTCCTCTTTAGGTCCGTGGGTCCTACTCTGCTGGTTAAGACACCTCCTCACCAACCCAGGGATCTTCTCTATGGCCTAGGTCCCTAAATAATGCCACGAGATCCCCGGGGACAAGCCCGTGGGTTCCTGCCACAGTGCTCCCAGGACACTCGGGCATTGTCCCTGGGGCTTCCATAATGCTAACATTCCACCTGTCCTTCAGCTCCTGCTTTACCCCTCTCTGGGTATCCGTCTCCTTTGGGTGACCTCGGTCCTGCTACAATGTCCCATCAACTGTCACTGCCACACCTCTCAGGACCCCACTCTAATATTCACTGGGTCCTGCTGAAACGTCCTTTGGGGCGCACCTGCATGGCTCAGTTGGTTAAATGTCTACCTTCAGCTCAAGTCATGATCTCAGGGTCCTGGGATCGAGCCCTGTCCCTGCTCAGCGGGGAGTCTGCTCCTCCCTCTCCCTCTGCCTCTTCCCCTGCCTCTGTCTCTCTGTCTCTCTCAAATGAATAAATAAAATTAAAAAAAAAATTGTCTCCTAGCTCTACCATGAAGTCTTTAGGGTCCTGCTAAAACACTCCAACGGCCGGCAAGTCTGTGTTGTCCAGACTATGGGGAAATTTCTGCAGGCTTTCCCCTATGTGTCCTAGGGTCACAGTGGCCATCCCCCACAGCCCCAGCTCACTGCGTTCATTTCCCACTGTTGCTGTAATTTAATCACAAACTCAGCAGCTTAAAACAACAGCAGCTTAAAACAACTTCCTTTGATCTGGAAGTCAGACATCTAGAATGGTCCACAGTGCTGGTTCTTTCTTAAGGATCGAGGGGAGAATGCGTTTCCGTGCCTTTTCTGGCTTCTAGAAGCCACCTGTATTCTCCGACTCATGGCCCCTTCCTCCAGCTTCAAAGCCAGCACAACTCGGCTGCTTCTCTCCCTTCTGACCTCTGCATGCATGCGGCCATCCAGCCTCAAATCTCCGACTCTGATCTTCCCACCTCCCTCTTACTTTTTTTAAAGTAATTTTTATTAAATGTGAGAACTAATGCTTTTCTCAGCCTGTTTGGGAAGCAAGCCCACGACGGTGGTGTTAGTGTCATATTCTACCCAGCCCAACTAGCCAGCCAGCCACTCGGCCCCCACCTTCTTCTTATGGACACTCCTCGGGATTACATTGGTCCCCTGGATAATCCCAGATCATCTCCCCGTCTCAAAACCCTGAATTTAATCCCATCTGTAAAGTCCCGTTTATCATATGAAGTAACAGATTCGAAGGTTTCGGGGGATTAGGGCATTCACCTTTGGGGGACCACTCTCCAGCCTACTGCAGTCAGGAAGGATGCCCTTCCTTGTCGCTGTTAGAATACGCCCCTCTGGGGCGCCTGGGTGGCTCAGTGGGTTAAAGCCTCTGCTTTCGGCTCAGGTCATGATCTCAGGGTCCTGGGATCGAGGCCCGCATCGGGCTCTCTGCTCAGCAGGGAGCCTGCTTCCTCCTCTCCCTGTCTCTCTGCCTACCTCTCTGCCTACTTGTAATCTCTCTCTCTGTGTCAAATAAATAAATAAAATCTTTAAAAAAAAAAAAAAAAAAGAATACGCCCCTCTGACCTCTCTCCCAGGGCTGGGCAGTGAGGGCTGTCGGTCTGCCAGAACACTCCCCGAAACGTCCCTCCTTCCTGCTACAACCAAGAAAGTCCTCAGGGTTGCTTAGGACCCACGGGGGTCCCTTCGAGGTGTCCTGGGATCTTATTATGTCTTCAGGGGCTGTTTATAGCATCTGCTGGGTGTCCCTTCTCACATTTCCAGGGTCTGGGTCTAAAGACCCTGCCTGTGCCCTCCAAAGCCCCTGGGCTCCTGCCAGCATTTCCCCAGTGGCCCACTATAAAGAAGAGAAAGCCCATGGCAGGATGAGTTATGGAATTTGCGGGGCTTGGGGCAAATGAAAACGGGGGGTCCCTTGTTCCAACCTCAAGAAGGTTCGAGCAGAGCATATTGAACCCAGGGTGGGTCCCTTCTGAACCACGTCCATGAAGCCACCTTGGCCCTGGGGGCTGTGCTCTATGATCGGGCCCTCTGCACCTGTCCCGTAGTGCCCCCTACTGACCCCGGCCCGCAATCACACCTGAGCTCAAAACCAAATCCGCCCTCTTCCATGTTGGCTTCTCGGAGCCTTGGTTCTTATCTATAAAGTGGGGATAACTATTCTGCCGACCTCAGGGGAGAGGTTGGGCATGGGGCAAATGTAGGGCATAGTAGTAACATTTGTTTCCCCTGATGGGCACCCCTCCCCACCCCCAACTCCCAGGGGCTGTTAGGGTGGGTCCTAGGGATCTACATACACCAGGCCCCGGATCTATCTTACTCTCTCGTGCATCCCCAGGGGCCGGCACAGTAAATATTGGTAGAAGGAATGATGGCAACCACGAAGGACCCCGGGCTGGTTTGATATGCCCCTAAAACTCTTCTAGAATGGCTCTGGTGTCCTGCTAGAACATTCTAGCAGAACTTCTGCTATAACCCTCTTGTTATAACATATAATAGAGCTGGGACCTACCAGAATGTTAAGACTCCCAGGGATTTGCCATGATGGACTTGGGGCAGGGCCAAAATGTGGCAACAGGACGGCTCAGACGCACACGGAAGCTGCTACAGTTCAAGCTCCCTAGACTCCACTCACAGACCTCCGCACAGGGCCGGTCAAATGATTTCAGGTGCCGGCTACTGGAAGTCCTGCCAGAATAGAATACCACGGGGGCTGCAACGATTGCCAGGGTAGCGATCATAGAATATTCCAGAAGCCTGCTGTGATAGGTTCAGGGCCATGATACACTGTGATACCACCCAGAGCTGCCTGTGTGTAGCTATCTGGGATACCCAGAGCTATCTGTGTGATAGGCCTGACCCCTGATGAGGTCATACATCTAGGACCCTGCTATGAAACTGGGCCTGCAACTAATTTCCTGGGGAAAAATGCAATGCCACTGGGATCTCCTATAGAGGCATGCAACAGAATATTCTAGAAACATGCTGAAGTCTACTCAAGGTTCTATGCCGGCCCCACCAGGGCTTGCTATAATAGATGCAGGTTCCACGACCATATAATGAATACCTCTGCGTCCCCCTTGGCCAAAGACACAGTCTTGTCCTTGGGCCTTCCTGAGGGGACTCAGGGCCTGCCACACTAAGCTACCTTGAGGCCTTTCTCTAATGGGCTCAGGAAAAATTACTTCCATCAGAAGTATCATTTACTAGAATTAGTTCTACTCCATTAACACACGTCACCATAGTTCATGGTCCCATGAGGGAGAGAGGCCAGAACCCATTTTACAGATTAGGAACCCGAGGCTCTGTGGTTGGTGGGCGGGGGCGGGGGTCATCACCTGCTAATGAGCAGCAGAGCTGGAAATCAGAACCGAGCCTGTGGTCATCATGCTGTCACTTGGAGGTATCTCTTCATGGTCCCTGCTTCCGGTTATTCCAGGCCTTGAGCCCCAGAGGTCAGGCCTGCCCTGTGAGAATGCAGGGATTTAACTTTGTTTACGCCACCGATCGCTTATGGAGTGTTTACAACTTGCCTGCGTGCTGGGGAGGTGGAGCTCACGTTCCAGCAGTTAACAGGTGAACAAACATGCTCCATCACACAGGGTTTGTACAATAAACACACAAATACACAAGAAATGGGCTTCATCTATCTCTAGGCAATAAAGCCGGGAGGGGTGGTTGGGCGCCTTGGAGGTTTAGCTGGATGGAAAGGGGCTGGGGAGCACTACAGCCAAGGCGATGAAGGAGGGAGCCAGGTGGACGCCTGAGTGGAGAGCTTCCAGGCCGTGGGCACAGCCAGTGCGAAGGCTCAGAGGAGGGAGCAGGTCTGGTGGGCGCTGGCCGGCTGAGCGGTGTGCAGGGCAGTGGGCAAGCGCTGAGGCTGTGACAGTCCTGACCCAGGAATGGTCTCTGGCTGTCACCTGCCTCTAAAAAGGGTAGACACGGTGGTCACCTCCCTCCAGGCACAAGTGGCGTGGCCCCAGGGCATCTTTCCTTGGCCTTTGCCACGTGACCCACCAGGCCCGGCAGGTGTCCGCCAGCACACACCATGCAGGCACCGCACCCGCTAGGTACCCCAACATGGTGGGGTGCCAAAGAGACACCCCAACGACCGCTGGGAGGGAACAGGGGAGCTGGGCTGCTGTTGTCAACAGGGCAGCCCCACCCCGAACGGAAACACCTGTGGTGGGGGGGGCAGCTCCCGGGGCCACCTCGGAACACTTTCTGGGTCCCAGTCCCCTCCCTCAGGGTCTCTGCCCTCCAGCACCGGGTGGGGTGCGGCGGGCTGGCAGGCTGAAACTCCGGGGCGGTGCCCCCTTCTGACCTGTCCCTGCCCCTTCCTGCTCCCTTTGATGCGGCCCCACTTCCTCTGGCAGGAACCCCCGCCCTCGCCGGGTCTGGGTAAAAAGGAGCCTCGGAGCCAGTCCAGAGGCGGCGTCCCAGCAGGCGGCAGCTCCTCTCCTCTTGGCCCTGTCTCCCAACCCTTGTACCAGTGCTGTGCCTCAGTCCCTGGTACAGGTATGGGGGGCAGGGACCTGGGGACCCCAGCGGCACCGAGCCCCAAGAGCCCGAGAACGTCTGGAAGCAGGTGCCTCCTTCTCCAACTGCAACTCCGGTGAGGGTCTCTCTCCAGCTTCTAGAAGTCAGTGCCCGCCCCCCCCACCACCACCTGGCTGCCTCCCTGACTCCCAGGTCTATCATCTTGGATTTGATTTCCTGCTCAAGGTCTGTCAGGTCTTGTTCTGAAATCTGAGTCCGTCACTACCCGTGGTCTCCGACCTTTGCTCAGAGTCCAGCTGAGCCCTCTGTCCTTATCTCTGTAACTGATCCTCAAGGTCCCTCCCCCTTTCTCCAGCTTTTCTTGAACAGAATGCCTTCCACTGTTGGGGACAACCTCTCTCCCTCCCCACGTTTTTTACACTCTGGGTCGCCGTCAGGCCATGTCAGAAAGCTCTTTCCCGGACCCTGTCCCCTTTCCTCTCCTCCCCCAAGGCCACCCTGATCTGGTCAGTCTCCCTCCCAGGGCCTTCCTACTCCATGTCTGAGCAGCCTGCAAGTGGGCACTGCTGAGGCTGGCTCCAGCTTGGCCTCACTATTAGAGGTGCCTTCAAAGCCAATTTCCTTGGATTTTCAGGTAAAGAAGTTTCTAGAACCTGAGTGAGACCTGGAGTCGAGCTACTCACCGAGGGGAGAACCTGCCCCTCAGATGAATCTGGTCTGCAGAGGGGCATGGTGCTCGCTTGGGAAGGAGCGGCAGGGCCTGGGGCTGGAGGGGGAGCTGCCTGGCTTCCCTGCCTCACTCCTCTACTGTCAGGGGAGACAGGAAAGCCCAGGCTTAAGTCAAGACCCCTGTGGCTCAGAACCAGGCAGCACGGGACTCTGCAAGCCCAGCCACCAACTCCCTGCCTTCTCCCTGCCCCCTCTCTGCCTCAGCCAGGTCCAGAGGTGGGTGCTTCGCCCTCCCCCCCACCAAGGAGAGCAGAAGGCAGGAGCCTACGCCCTCACTCACTTCCTCCCCAGAGACTGGGGGGTGGGGGGCACGCCCCAACGCCAGGTAGAAGGGCTTACTTATTCCAACACCAAGAGGTGACATGGACCAAAAGGAGACCCAAAGAGGGGGAAAGGTCTCAATACAGGTTCCTGTCCTCAACCAGAGGTGAGATGACAGGAAGGATGTGGCTCCCAGTCCTACCCTTACATGGGGGTCCAGAGGATGAGAGCAAACCCCATCTTTTGCATCAAACCCATTCCATTCCCAGGAAAAATCCCTCTGGCAAAGGAGCAGATACCCTGGGCCAGGCCCCTGACTGGGAAAATAACTTTATTTTCTTCAGGGGTGTGGCCAGGTGTCTAGTCTCAGAACTTCTGGAACTGCTTCTTGGTGCCAGCAGCCTTTGTGACTTTGAGCACGTTGAAACGCACAGTCTTGCTCAAGGGCCGGCACTCGCCCACTGTGACGATGTCGCCGATCTGGACGTCCCTGTGGAGGTGGGCAGGGGCTGTGTCAAAGGCTGGCCTGTCCCATGCCTCTCTGCTTTGGCCCCAACGAACCCACGCAAGCTCAGTTTTCAATTCAACCTGCCCCCGGTCATTATTTACTGAACACAAACCGTGTCCAAGGCACCAAACTCAAAAGCTGGACAGAGGACACTCCAACCCTTTCAGGGGCCTCTCGGGCCAGACGTCCCCCCATCCTCTCCACTATACAGAGGCTGGAGGCTTTGAGAACATCTGCTTGGTTACACGAGTCTCTTCACACCGTCTCCGTTTAGTACACACACAGAGGTCAGGGTGCCACGTTAACCCCGGCCAGGTCTCGTGTCACTCAGCCTCGGGGGCACACCACCCCCACCTCTCTGCCTGGGAACCTGCGGGCCCACTGTGCTCACCTGAAGCAGGGCGACAGGTGCACGGACATGTTCTTGTGGCGTTTCTCAAAGCGGTTGTACTTCCGGATGTAGTGGAGGTAGTCTCGGCGGATGACGATGGTCCTCTGCATCTTCATCTTGGTCACCACACCTGGGGGGAGGGGACGGATCGTAGGTCAGTCCCGGGGAAGGGGGGGCTTTGGGCAGCCCAGAGCATGCTGGGTATTGGGCGCTACCGTTGCTGACATCGGCTGTACCAAGTGGCCTTCTCCGCGGCGCCCGTGGTGGGCATCTGAAGGCCACCGTGAAAAGACATCATCTGCCAGTGGGCCCCTGGAACCAGGAGTCTGCCCATCCCCTCCTCACCCAGGAATCTGAGCATCCCCGGGCCCATCGTCCCTCAGATCCAGAAATCTGAACCCAAGCCCCCAGAAGCCCTCACTCACCAGACAAAATCCGCCCTCGGATGGAGACATTACCAGTAAAGGGGCACTTCTTGTCAATGTAGGTGCCCTCAATGGCCTGAATAACGGAAAGAAAGGAGGGAGCCCTGAACAAGCACTTCCTGAAATAACCAGGGGGTGTGGCCCCAAGTACGGGAACTACATTTCCCACCAGCCTCGGGACCAGCCACTCAGCTGCGGCCAAGGTAACCCGGTTTGTGCACATGTGTAGGGACCCAGGGATCTCCTTCCTTCTGAGAATAGTCCCCATACCTCCTTGGGCGTCTTGAAGCCCAGACCGATATTTTTGTAGTAACGCGGGAGCTTCTCCTTGCCAGTTTCTCCGAGCAGGACCCTCTTCTTATTTTGAAAGATGGTTGGCTGCTTTTGGTAGGCGCGCTCAGTCTAGGTGGATGAGGAGAAGCCGGTGAGCCTGGAGCCTGCAACCTGGCCTGGAAACCTTCCCAGAAACCCCAGATCCCATCCTCTCCAGCATTTACTCCCCAAACGGCAGCCTCCCGAGCCTCGATAACTACCATCCAGAACACTCGCCCCGAGTCTCTGAGTTGAGACTCAACTCTGAACCAGCGTTTACTTCAGCATTCATGCTCTAAAACACCTCCCGTCACCTGCAGCATTCATTCCTTAAAACACAATCATTCGTCTAACAACGAGGACACCTTTCAGCAACGACTACTCTCCAAGCCACAAGGACACCCACCCAGTATTCTCTCCTTATATAATACATGCGACCTCAGAAATAAATACCCAAACCAGGGGCTTCCTGGATTAGCCCTAAGAGCTCAGTTCTCACAGGATTAACCCGATGGCCCAAGCTTCCGGAAAACCACCCCGTAAACCTCGAGTTTTTAAGAAGATAACTCCTAAAAGGCTTGAGCCTCCACTAGACCCCACCCGGGAAGCCCCCGGGCCTTAGGAGGCGCTGATCTAGATTAATTCAAAGACACGTGCCCCCGAATTAAAGCCTGGGAAACCGAGGCCGTCTGGCATTAACCCCCAAACTGGGGTGCGAGGTCCTTCTCTCCGGGACGCGCCCGTGAGGCCGAGGGTGGGCCCCGCAGCATCCGTGCCAACCGCGAGCCCGCACCTGAATGTCCGCCATCTTCCCGGCCGCCTCAAAAAAGGAAAGCCGGAAGGGCGTCCGGGTTTCCTTATCGACTGCACAGGGACGAAGCAGGAAGTGACGAAAGGGGGCGGGAGCACGGCTTGGGGCGGGGCCTCGGGCGCGACTGTGATTGACGGGCGGCCCAAACCCAGCACGGACGCCCCACGGGACGAAGGGCAGGGGGTCGGGAAGCGGCAGAAGCGGTCTCGCCAAAGTCACGCCGTGAATGCGCTAGTCGCCCTAGCTCACGTTGGGAAGGCGAGGCCAGTCTTGAGCCTGCTTACGTTATCGCGAGAGTTATCGGGAGGCGGGCATGTTTCAGCGGGGCTAAGATCACGTGGGGCATGGAGACCGCGTGGCTGCGCGCCTGCAGAATACAAACGGGATGCGGTGGCCGCCATCTTTTTGCGGGGCGGCCGGGGACGGTCTTGGCATGAGCCGACGGCGCTGCCATCTTTGTGAGGGGCGGGCGTTGACCGTGAGTTTTTTTTCCCGAGTTTAATGAAGTTGTTGTGCTTTATATCCTGTTTCATCCCCAGACAGTGGTTTAGTGAAAAACAAACACCCTTCTGATTTTCTGTAACAGCACTGTCCAGTAGAACATTCCGCAAGGATGGAAACGTTCTGTTATCTGCACCATCCAACACGGTGGCTGCTTTCACGTCAAATGTGTATGAGACTGAGTACCTTAATTTTTAACTTTGTTTGATGTTATTAGATTTAAATTTACACAGCTGAGGGCGCCTGGGTGGCTCAGTGGATTAAAGCCTCTGCCTTCGGCTCAGGTCATGATCCCAGGGTCCTGGGATCGAGGCCCGCATCGGGCTCTCTGCTCTGCAGAGAGCCTGCTTCCCCCTCTCTCTCTGCCTGCTTGTGATCTCTCTCTCTGTCAAATAAATAAAATCTTTAAAAAAAAAAAAAATTTACACAGCTGCATGGAGCTAACGTCTACGGCATTGGGCGGTGCAGGTCTATAACTGGATACTCATTTATTATTTTATCAAGCGTTAGAAAGCAAAGTCTTAACGAAGCAGAGGTTTAAAAAAATATAGTATGTATACAATACATACAATACAATATTGTATGTATGTATATATACACACATATATGTATGTGTGTGTGTATATATATATATATTTTTTTTTTTTTTTTAATTCACCTGACAAAGAATTGCTCTCCAAGAGTCCCAACGCTCCCTCTCAAGTTTGTGTACTTAGCCTGTAGCATGAAGCACTGGTGCACAGACCACATTTAAAGGGCCTTACTCTCCCATGCTGAGGCTCTTCTACTTTACGTTCTTGCCGCAGAATGCTCCTCTCCACCTTTCTTGCTGCCTTTTTTTTTTTTTAAGATTTTATTTATTTGACAGAGAGAGAGATTACAAGAGGCAGAGAGGCAGGCAGAGCGAGAGGAGGAAGCAGGATCCTTGCTGAGCAGGGAGCTCTATGCGGGGCTCGATCCCAGGACCCTGAGATCATGACCTGAGCCGAGGGCAGAGGCTTAACCCACTGAGCCACCCAGGCGCCCCTTCCTTGCTGCTTCTAAAACATGTAGATTCTTCTGGGCCTTGGGACTTTTCAGCTCGCTGTTCCTTCAACTGAATTCTTTGTTCAGCGCCTCCTCTCAGACTCCCGTGGAAACTACCCCCAGGCTCCACACTGATGACCCACTAAGAAGAGGGTGAGATTTCCGGGACGTCTGGGTGGCTCAGTCGGTTAAGCGTCTGCCTTCCACTCAGATCAGGATCCCAATGTCCTGGAATCAACCCGTGTGTGGCTCCCTGCTCAGCAGGAAGTCGGCTTCTCTCTCTTCCTTCTCCCTTTCCCTCCCGCCCCCTGGTGCTCTCTATCTCTCAAATATATACATAAAATCTTTAAAAAAGAGTGTGAGGTTTTCTTCATAGCTCTGCTGGCAGGCTGCATTTTACATGCTGGTGGATTCTTATTCCATTTCCCTTTCTCCACTAGAAGGAAGGTAGGAATTTTTCCCTGCTTGGCTCTCCAGGGCTTCTGGCAGCTGTCATGTGGTTAAGTGCTCAGTTCATGCTTCTTGACTAAATCATCAAATGAATGAACGGAGGATTGGGATATGCCAGAACGGCCACCCATACAGGCAGCTCTAGAAATCAAGGCATGTCTCCACCATGGGATACTCTGCAAGCAGTTAATAAACATGAGGGAGCTCGCTTGATCAGGAAATGAAAAGATTGCGAAGCCGTATTTCATTTTTTTAAATGTGCAGTTCGTTCTGAATAGGTATTTCATGTCCATGGTGCAAAATTTGAAAAGTACAAAAATGAATGGATCTCTCTCCCGCTCTTCTCTCTCCCGCTCTTCTCTCCAGTCACCGACACCCACTTTCTCTCGCCAGAGGCAAATGCTGTCATCCTGTTAGCTTCCAATGGGTCTTCCAGACTGTTTTACCTTGGGTTGAATTTGTACATGGACAAAGAAAATTGCAGAACAAAAGGCATAATACGACCCACCTATTCAATAAATATTTATTGACAATCTATGGGATGACCACCTTTTCTTTTCAATCTCCTTACATGATATAACTGTGGACTGTATGCTTGTAGGTATCAGAGCCTGCGTTGTTCAGTAACTAAGCCAATATTTATATGCGGTTACTTACATTTAAATTGAGTGACAGGGTGTAGCTCAGTGAGAGAGCCCATGCTTGGTACTATGAGACTCTGGATTTGAGTCTTGGCACCTCCAACCACTGCCTCTTCATTCTCTGAGAGATACAGATTAAATTTAAATCGAATACACTTTAAAACTCAGTTCTTCAGTCACCTTATTCATAGGCCAAGTACCCAGAAGCCAGGTGTGGTGGCTTCCATATTAGAAAAGATTCAGACCATTTTTTTATTTAAGATTTTATTTATTTGAGAGAGAGTGAGAGAGAGAGAGCATGAGCAGGGGGAGGAGCACAGGGAGAGGGAGAAGCAGTCTCACAGCTGAGCAGGGAGCCCGGCTCAGGGCTTGATCCCAGAACCCCGGGATCGTGACCTGAGCTGAAGGCAGACAAACTGACTGAGCCACCAGAAGCCCTGATTCAGAGCATTTTTATCAATGCAGAAAGTTCTGTTGGACAGCGTCGCTACAGAGAAGACTGTTCATATGTATGTGGCGTCTTTAAGTTGTACTAATTTCAGAGATCTAATGCTACCAAGTTACAAAAAATAATTTGAAAGTTTATTTGCTTAAATTTCTTTCACACTTAATAGCTTTGTGAATTTTTTTAGCTTTGTGAATTCTGAATGAAACATTTTACTGTTGTGTCAGTACAGTAATCTCTACACCTACTGTGGGACTTGAACTCACAACCCCAAGATCAAGAGTCTCTCCTGCTCTGGTGACTGAGCCTGCCAGCCTCCCCTGAATGAAACTTTTTTTTTTTAATTTAAAAAAAATTTTTTTTTTTTATTTAACAGAGAGAGAGACATCACAAGTAGGCAGAGAGGCAGGCAGAGAGAGAGGAGGAGGCAGGCTCCCTGCTGAACAGAGAGCCCGATGCGGGCCTCGATCCCAGGACCCTGGGATCATGACCTGACCGGAAGGCAGAGGCTTTAACCCACTGAGCCACCCAGGCGCCCTGAATGAAACATTTTTAACTGTAGTTGCTTCAGTCCCTTTGGGGGTAGCATTCAGAGGGAAGGGCTTTTCATTTTTCTGTTTTAAAACCTTCTATGTCACCCCCCCACACACACACACACTGACCTTGTAGTAGCTTTATTTTTTGAAGAAATAAGTAATTTCTGGAGTTTTTGGACGACTTGATAAGGATTTATGATATTTAGTTTTTTAAAAAAAACAGGCAGGTCCTACAGTTGTTATTTGCAATGTGTGCTAAGCTAACAAAAGCGACTTAGAAAAAAGCCTGGAAGGAAATGCATGACTTTGCCTCAGTGGTTTGCATCTCCAGGTGGTGAGATTAGGTGTGATTTCCTCTCTGGGTTTTAAAATGCTCAGTATTTTGCAAATGGCTCAGAATAGCTGGTGAGATTTTGATGATAAGGGAAAAGCAAAAAAATATATATTGCTTCACCGTGAAGGGGTGGGGGCAGTTTGGAGATACTTAGGTCCACAGGTTTTAATGACCACAACCCACAGTAGGAAATACAGTGGCATTGTGACCAAACACCTGTTTCTCTCTTCTCCTTTTCCCTCCCTTGTGCTTTATTTTTTTAAGTTTACTTATTTAAGTAATCTCTACACCCCAAGTGGGCTTGAACTCATGACCCTGAGATCAGCAGCCGCATGCCCTCCCAACTGAGCCAGCCAGTTGCCCCCTTCCTCTTGCTTTCTAACTCAACTTTCTCCTTTCCTTCCTGCAATATTCTGATTTTTCTTTCTGTTTCTATTCAATTTCATTATCATTTTAAGGCTGGTTAAAACCCACCACGTTGACTTTCTGCCCTGCAGTGTCAGACAGCCTTGACGCCCAATAATGATCTCCAGCCAACTCTAAAGATGACCACTTGAGGGAGTATTTCTGGCTTCTGCTGGATTTCACATACTTACCAGGGCTTCACAACCGAAATGCAAACCCTGGTTGACCTGGGGAAGCTCACTTTCCCATGTGCACCCCAGTGCTTAGCAAAGTAAGACCCTCCCTTGGGCCCCGCCCATGGGCCCGGATGGGAAAGAGTGCTACAACTCCTAGCAGATGAGGTGGAGATGGGCCAGTCACGCCCATGTGCTGTGGGAGGGTGTGCTGTGGGCAAGGAGCAAGACGGAGTTTTGTTTTTGTTTTTTAAGATTTTACTTATTTGACAGAGAGAGAGAGAGAGAGAGATCACAAGTAGGCTGAGAGGCAGGCAGAGAGGAGGAAGCAGGCTCCCTGCCGAGCTTGGGCCCGGATCCCAAGACCCTGAGCCCTGAGATGGGGACCTGAGCTGAAGGCAGAGGCTTTAACCCACTGACCCACCCAGGCGTCCAAGACCGGAGCTTTGAAAATGTCCTGCTGCTGACTCAGAGGTTCTGAGCCTCTGTCTGTCCCCCAGGAAAGATTGAGATGCCCAGAGAATCCATTTGCATTGTCTAATGGTGAACAATGTTGAGCACCTTCTCACGTGCTCATCAGCCGTTTGTATATCCTTTGGTGAAATATTCCTTCAAATCCTTGCCCAATTTTTAGCTGGTTTTTATTATGGGGTTTGGAGTTTTTGATCTTGTTTTTTTAACTTGAGAAAGAGAAAACAAGCAGGGGCAGGTGGAAGAGTGGGAGAGAGCAGCAGACTCCCCGCTGAGCTCAGGAACCTGATGCAGGCTCCATCCCAGGATCCTGGGACCATGACCTGAGCTGAAGGCAGATGCTTAAGGACTGAGCCACCCAGGAACCCCCGAGTATTTAACTTCTAAATTAGGAATTTCTAAGTGTGGGGCGCCTGGGTCACTCAGTTCTTAAGTGTCTGCCTTTGGCTGTGGAATGGAGCCCTGTTCAGCAGGGAGCGTTTCTTCCCCTCCAGCTCCCCCCTGCTTGTGTGTTCCCTGCGTCTCTGTCAAAATCTTAAAAAATAAAAATTTCCAAGTGTTAGTGCCCACTAATCTCTAAGGGCAGCATGTAACAGGTGATTGTGAAGACCTTGGTACCTACTCAATGCTCCGTTTACCCTTCCAGGTCTAAGTCAATTTTTGGGGGGCCTTGGTGGCTCAGGCAAGTAAACTTCAGACTCAATTTCGGCCTAGGTCATCTCAGGGTCTTTAGATTGAGCCCTACCTCAGGCTTCGTGTTGGGTGTGGAGCCTACTTAAAATTCTGTCCCTCTCTCCCTCTCTCTCCAACATTAGATTTCATTATTCCCACCTCCGTTGTCTTACGCTACCTGTAAAATGTTTCCTGTCCCAGTTTCTTTACACAACACGCACACCCCTGGGTGTGGCAAAAGACCGGAATAGCTCACCTACCCCACAACAACGGGGCTGGTTTTAAGATGGTGACAATTCCATACTTTGCAGCTGAATTAGACAGTTTAGGTCCACTGGGCAACCTCAGGCCGTGAGGGCTTTGAGAAATACACCAACACAGGACTCTGAAGGAAACTCCTTGAAGAGTGGTAGGTAAAAACTCTTCCACTGACAGGTTGTAATTCAACTGCTGTGGAAAGTGACCTAAGCAGGGCCAGTCTTACCTTTCAAGCCCCCTTTGCTTGCCAAGGGCCTGCCTCCACAGCAGACACACACTGCCAAGACACCAAATTTCTTTAAAAATAATTTATTAGTTTTGGATCACAAAATACAGGGAAAGCACAAGGGCAGTGCCTGTGACCCCTTGGCTGTACTCCCCGGGCTAAGCATCTGGAAGCCCCTCTGCACAACACCAGGCTCAGCCCCCAGCACCCTCACACCTTAACAGCTGCAGAGTATAGCACCTGAGCCCGAGGCAAGTTGAAACACACCCCATTCACAACGCGGGGCTCCCCTCCAATCACTTCCAGATCTCTCTTGCAAACAGGTAAATAGTTGTTCCAACTATCAATTCTCAGAAATGAGCAGGTCACAGGCAATTATGCCTCGAAGCTCTTATTAGAGTTTTTGGGTTTTTTTTTTAAACCTTTTAAGAAAGACTTTAACAGGAATGACTACAGCCCTGTATTCCCAGCATCCTAAGCCCCAGGCTGCCTGGGGCTCGAGGACGGCAGCCCCTGGGAGTCCCCCATATCCTAGGGCGGCGATGGAGGAAGGGCAGGCCAGGCCAAGCATGAGGAATAAACAGTCAATTTTATTGGGCTCAGACCAGGAGTCCATGGGTCTTGAGGACCTCTGTGTATTTGTCAATTTTCTTCTCCACATTCTTTTCGGCCTGTTTCCGTAGCCTCTGTGGGATTAAGAGGACAGCTGGTGGTCAATGGCTGCTGTCAGGAAACCAGTTCTACTCCCTGCCCCAAGCTGGGCCTCAAGCAGAGGCCTCTGTGACCAAACCAAGACCAGTGTGTCCAAAGTGTTCACCCACAAGGCCCTGCCCAGGACTGTGGTGCCCTCGGTTCTAGCCCATCCTCACCATGAGCTGCTTCTTCTTCCGATAATGGATCTTGGCCTTCTCCTTTCTCTTCTCCTCCAGGGTGGCTGTTACTGCCTGGTACTTCCAGCCAACCTCATGAGCCAGGCGCCCCAGGTAAGCAAACTGTAGGGGAGGGAGAAGAAAGACATTGTAGACAAGTGGAGCCAGGGGGGCTATGGGACAGGGAGCTGACAAGCTGTCCTGCAGGACCCAACTTCCCCTGGGAGGCCTAAGTTATTTATTTTTTTTTTAAAGATTTTATTTTTATTTATTTCACAGCGGGAGAGAGATCACAAGGAGGCAGAGAGGCAGGCAGAGAGAGAGAGGGGGAAGCAGGCTCCCCGCTGAGCAGGGAGCCCGATGCGGGCCTCGATCCCAGGACCCTGAGATCATGACCTGAGCCGAAAGCAGAGGCTTTAACCCACTGAGCCACCCAGGCGCCCTNCCTGGGAGGCCTAAGTTAAAGACAAACCCACCCCCAGGGCTCCCTGCCCCGCTGGCATCAGCTGAGCCATTGGCATTATCGGCACCGCCCACAGGGGCATCCGCAGACCATCGTGAGAAAAAGCCATCATCTGCCAGTCTTGGGCATCAAGTTCGCCCCCTAGTGAGACGACTCTGTGAAACCTGGAACTCACCTTCCGTGTAGGCTTCAGGCGCACCACCTTGAGGGCTGCAGGAACCACCATCCGCTTTTTCTGTTAGAGAAGGAGAGGGGCTTAAGAGCCCTGGAGTAAGGGACAGGCAGGGAAGAAGGCTGGCTGGAACAGCGTCTCAGCCAGTGCTGTTCTCACGAGGGTCAAACAATGTAGGTACAACTGCAACATCACAGACGCCAGACACGGATGCTGCACAGATGGCCGCCAAGCTCACCTTGTCGTAGGGCGGCGGGATCCCATCGAACACCTTGAGGCGGTCCAGGGCAGCCTGGCCTCGCTTGGTCTTGTGTGGCAGCATGCCTGTGGGAGGGACAGCAGGCTCGCTCCATGGGGCTCTTGAGGACCTCCCGCTACCTCCCCCCTCCCCAAGCAGGCACACTGGTGGCCTCAGATGGTAGTGCATGTGGAGTCATCTCATGGTCGGGGAACTCGAACACAAGTGGGAGAAGTCCTCATCACTGGCCACCCATCCCACTGCCACCTGCAGTCCTCAGACCCAGCTCACCTCGCACTGTCCGCCAGAAGATGCGGCTGGGTGCTCGGAAGTGGTAGGGGCCACGGGACGGGTTGGTGTTCATGCGCTTGCGGAGGAAGGCCAGGTACTTCACTGGGGAGAGAGAGGGTGCGAGGCTTCAGCCCCCCAGCCACATGCTAACTTCTTCAACACACACATCCATACTCCCAAGGGCCTGTTAGGGAACGCAAATGAGCACTTCCCACCACTAGTGGGCTCACTTTTGGAGCCAATGAAGGCCAAGAAATCTCCCAGGTCCACCCTCTCCAGACCTTCTCCCAGGCCCTAACTTACACTTGTTTCTGTAGAAATTGCCAGAAATGTTGATGCCCTCACAGCGCACGACTACAACCTTCCGGCCTAGAGAAAAAGGAAAGTGAGGCAAACAAGGACAAAGACTATGAAGCCACCCAAGGGCTCTACCTACAAACTGGCTACCATCCGCCTAGTTACTGCTGAGGACTGGAAAAACAGGATTCTTCCTGTGTGGAGGTGACCACATGCACAAGAAAGCCAAGGCCCCAGCAAAGCTGGATTTGTGCTTAAATTAACAGCCTGAGGGTGCCTGGGTGCTCAGTGGGTTAAGGCCTCTGCCTTCGGCTCAGATCATGATCTCAGGGTCCTGGGATCGAGGCCCGCATCGGGCTCTCTGCTCAGCGGGGAGCCTGCCTCCTCCTCTCTCTCTGCCTGCCTCTCTGCCTACTTGTGATCTCTCTGTCAAATAAATAAATAAAATCTTAAAAAAAAAAAAAGAAAGAAAAGAAAAAGGCCATTGGCATTAAAAAAAAAATTAACAGCCCGACAGAAAAGAATTTTCCATCCTGGAGCCCCAGACCCCAGGAAAGGGAGTAGCTGCCAGGTCTCAGAGCGGTGCATGGGGTTGATCTCACGGTCGTGAGACTCAAACGAAAGATGGTGATTGTTGCTCATCACTGACCGCTGGTTGGGGCTCATGCCTAGGGGAGCAGTGGGCGGAGCAACTTACCCAGAAGCACCTGTTTGGCCACGATGGCCGCCAGGCGGCCCAGGAGATGGCCTCGGCCATCCAGTACCAGGACCTGGTGGAAATAAAAATGAAAATGCTTAGACACACCCCCAGCTCAGACTCTCCCCCACCCAAACCAATCACGGTTTTTTACTTGTTTCCTTCACTGTATCCCCAGAGTGCCTCCTATCCGTGAGCAGGCCTGTAAACGAGGACCCAAGCCTCACTGTATAGACATCGCCAAGAAAGCAAACGGCTGACTCACGATTTCAGTGAATAGAATAAAACAAAGGCCTTTCCTCACATCTCAGCTGCCTGAAGGGCCGGAATTCTTAAGGACCCATTATATTCAAGGGTGAGAAGATGAGCTGGGATTTGAACAAAGGTTGGCAACAAACACTATGTCCTCTGATCCAGCCAGAATTTGTAATCCCTGAACCAAGCTGTGGAATCCCAACAGGCTAATTCTCTCAAGAGTAAAAGTTTCCAGCATAAAGCAATTAATAAAGGAAACCGGTTCAGAGTGAGTGAGGCTGCTGAGTCGTCAGGAGCCTCTGCTGTATCGTCTGCTGTATTTAGCTCTGCATCCCGGGGTGAACCGCTCACAACCAAATCCTCAGCTTCCTCACCACGAGTCAAGTCCCCACTCTTACCGAGTGCTTGTTATATACTTGTGGTAGTTGGAAGGCAGAAGGGTACAGAATCTAAAGCCAGACTTCCTGACAATGTGACTTTGGCTAAAAATCTCCAGCTTCCTCACCTGGAAGATGAGGATAACAGTATCTGCCTCAGGAACATTATGGTAAGTTGGCCGAATGACACCGAATATAAAGCTACTGTGCCAGGCGCACAGTAAATGCACACAACACGTGTTCTAAGAACTCTACCACCCTCCCGACTCCACGATCATGCCTTTTCCTTCCCCTGCCGTTCGGACTCATTACACCAAATTCACACGGACACCCTTTCCCGAGCCATTCCCTCCTTTACATGGAAGAAACAGGACGAGGAGTCCAGGAACTCGGAGCTAAGCTTCTGCTGTGCCCCTCGAGGGCCCCCAGGTGGTTAAGGGCAGTGCAGCCTTTGATCAGCTCTCCGGCCTTTAAAGCATCCGTCAGCCCCAACGAACAGAAGAGCAAACACTGCGTTCCTGGACGTCCTGTAGGCAGGAACTCGGGCCCCACCGCGGAGAATCGCCCACCACAGCGCCCAGGGCTGCAGGACACGGACTAGCACTCGCACGAGGGCGGAGCGACGCGCGCCTGGGGCAGGGCGGGAGCGCCCTCCATTGTGGCCGATCCTCGCTTTCCCGTCACCCCAAGGCCGCCCAAGCGCTTTCCGCGCGCTTCCCCGTCGCTGGGGACACACGGGCCCGACTCCGCGAAAGCTGGGCCGAGACAAAGGCAAACGAGGCCTAGTTTTTTAAAGTAACTCTCCCCGTGCTGAGAGCCCCCACAATCGCTCCTGAGAAAGGGATGATGCCGCGATTCAGTCAGCCCCGGGCCAAAAACTCGTCGCGGTATTTTGCAATTATTCCCCCGCGGCAGACTCCTTTTGCGCCCAAAGCTTCGCATTTCACCCCATTATCGAGCTTAGGTTTCACAACACACCTACGAGGGGAAAGAGGGTCCAACCTCGCTCCGGCCTGGAACCCACCCCGCCCTAAGCCTCCCCGGCCCGCGCGGAGCCCGCACCTGCCCCTCCGCCATCTTCGGCAGCCGCCTGGGAAAGGAGGAAGGTTCGGCGCAGGGTTTCTTATCCCTTGAAACAGGGGCGGGAGAAGTGACGCCGCAGGGGCTGTGCGGGCAGCTCTCCGTCTTTTCATTGGCCCAAGTTTCTGGCGCGTGCGCAGAAGGGCCCCGCTAGAAGGCGGGTCGTCTTCTGACTGTCCAATCCGGACCCCACCCTGCTCCTCGGCTGTTAGGAGGCCATTGATGTGCGGGGCCAGAGGTCACGTGGGGTGGGACGCTGCTCTGCACGGGCGGGGCAGGCCAGCCTCGGCCGCCATATTTTTGAGGGGCTGCTAATCTCCCTCTCGGGGGTTGCCGGGGTGTCTGCGGTGGAGGGAAGCTCCGTTACTCGCTAAAGCGACAGCAGGCTGCAGGGCACGTGGTGGCCCGCAGGGGGCACGTGGGCTCTCCCTTCAGCGCTCAGTCTGGGCTTAAAGATGTGGATTCCAGTGCCTGCTCTGCCTCCTGGTGACCTGGCCGAACCCGCGGCCCTATATGGGCCTCAGTGTCCCCATCTGTAAAACATGTGGAAGTAGGTTTCCCTGTGAGATCCAGGAGTGTATGAGGGAGTGACTTACAGAAGGCTGCTAGTCCTTCGCTTTGGCTGTGTCCCTTGCCTTGCTCGGATGGTCCCCTCCAGCCCCACCTTCTCCAATCTGGCCTCTCACAGTCCTAGGGCTTTTTGGCTCAGGAGTCCCTTCCTCCAGAGCGCGTCCCGGGATCTCGGGCTGGGTCAGGTCACCCGCCCTGGGCTCCCGGAGTGCCTGGGCTGCTGCCATTAGAACGTGTGCCCCGCCGAACCGAAGCTCCCTGGGTCGCGTGTCTTCTCCCCCACAGATCGGAAGCCCGCACACGGGTTCTGACGCGGTCAGGGTCCAGCGCCGCCACGCACTGGCTCAGGCCCCCGAGGGGGTCTCTCGGTACCGGATGAAACACTGCATTAAACCGAAAAACCAGGACTCACACCCCCTGCCCCATCTACAGACAGGCCCGGCCAGAGCTGGTAGAAAAGAATGATTTATATACAATTTCCTGGGGACCAGGACTTTGTACAGACGGAGATAGGTGGGGCTGGAGCTGGCGATGGGGGCTGGCGTGGCCTCCATCCTGGGGAGAGAGTGAGCGGGGCAGCGCCGTCGAGGAAGGGACCAGTCTCTAGCTGACTTCCTCTGAGTCCCAGCTCTGTGTCCTCTGGCAGGTGACTCGTCTCGCTGGGCCTCAGTGTCCTCCTCTGTAAAATGGGATGATAGATGTGTCCGGCTCACTGGGCGGTCTGGGGATCCGTGGACAGAGGACATCACCAAGCTCAGCGCTCTGCACAGACTCAGTATTGCAAACAATTCCATTCCCAGTGAGTGCCCACTATGTGTTAGGGCATCACTCTCCAAGAGAAGTCTCTGGAAAGATGGAACCCGTGAGATCTTTGCTTTCCCACACAGCCACAGGGCAGCCTCGTGGGAATACTGAACACTCCAAATGCGCCCAGGGCAACTGAGGAGCTGAGTTTTACATTTTACCTAATTTAAATTTAAACTGGTAGTGTGCTTATCAGGAGAGCAGGAAAGCACAGTGGACAGGAGCAAGGATGTGAGGAAAACTCCCCAACGGGTTACCCTTTTTGAAAAAAATGATAATAAAAATTACTGTACAGAAACAAGTTCTGAAAGGAAAAATCACTTAAAGTTAGAAACTAATCCTGGGGGTGCCTGGGTGGCTCAGTCACTTAAGCCTCCGACTCTTTAATTTTTTTTTTTAAGATTTTCTTTATTTATTTGACAGAGACAGGCAGAGAGAGAGAACACAAGCAGGGGGAGTGCGAGAGGGAGAAGCAGGCTTCCCGCCAAGCAGGGAGCCCGATTCTGCGTTTGATCCCAGAACCCTGGGATCATGACCTGAGCCGAAGGCAGATGCTTAAGGACTGAGCCACCCAATCGCCCCTTTCTTTCTTTCTTTCTTTTTTTTTTTAAAGATTTTATTTATTTGGGCGCCTGGGTGGCTCAGTGGGTTAAAGCCTCTGCTTTCGGCTCAGGTCATGATCTCAGGGTCCTGGGATCGAGGCCCGCATCGGGC
>LNAC01000292.1:2177521-2200146 GCA_002007465.1 Ailurus styani
AGAAGCTGGGGGCCCCCTGTGCCCCGCGGGTGCCGACTGACCCACAGCCCAGCTCCAGGGCCTGCCCTAGTCTCTCGCTCCACACACTGGCACTGGCTCCTCGGGGCGTCCCGTTGGCCACGGCCAGGGCCTCCTTAGCTGTGCGGAATGGGGAGGCCACGACCACGGGCCAGGGCACCTGGAAGGGGTGAGGATGGAGCTCAGGGCACCCGGCCAGCTCCTCCCCGGATATCCATCAGGGCAGCGGCCTCCTCAGTTCGCAGCCCCCGCACCCAGACCCGGCGGTCACCCCGCGGGGGCCTCTGCAGGGCGGAGTACTGCTTGGGTCCGGCTGCAGGTGGGAGGATGGGATAGGATCGCCTGGGCCCTGGAGGGCTCACCTCGGCCTGGGTACACGGGGAAGCCGGGGGCAGGTCAGAGACCAAAGTTGGGGGGAAGAACGGGCTGTCTGAAGGCACATCGCCAGCCTGGAACACCTGAAGAGAAACAGATCGACAAGTTCACTGCCAGTCCCTCCTCCCTCAGACCGAGGGGTCCGGGGCCCTAGCCCCTTCCTCCCTTAGACCTGAGAGCCCAGGCCTGCAGCCCCCTCCTCCCTCAGACCCAGGAATCTGGGCCCCCAGCCCCTCCTCCCTCAGACCCAGGAGTCCAGACCCTCAGACCCTCCTTCCTCACACCCAGGGGTCCAGGTGCCCAGCCCCTTTTCCTTCAGACCCAGGGGTCCTCACCCCCAGCCTCCTCCTCCCTCAGACCCAGGGGTCAGGTCTCCAGGTCCCTCCTCCCCTGGCACCCTGGAGTCTGTGTCCTTGCTCACCTGTGCGCCCTGACCTCGGGCCTCACGCACATAGCGCTGGGCCAGGTCATATGCAGCAGCCCCTCGCGCCCCCATGTCCACGGCCCCATCCAGCCCTCGACCGCCCCGAAGCCGCGCCATCCGCTCCTGGAGGCGCCTCATCGTCTCGTCCCACACGGACTCCTGGATGAGGAGCCTGAGTCCCCCCTGTTAGGGAGAGGGACGTCAGGGAGGGCAAAGGCAGGGCCCACCTCGAGGGGACAGGCCTCCACAGAGGGCCGAGACTTGGGGACGTACATGTGCAGATCAGAGGAGGGTCAGGGAGGAGTGACCCGGGACCCCAGATTTTTACCAAGGCCCCACAGCCAGGTAGGGGGTGAAGTTACAGAAGGTGGTAATTCAGAGCGAAGACAGAGGTTGGCGAACTAGGGACAGGCACACTCAGAAAAGTGGAGAACCTGTAAGAACAAGAGACACGAGCCCCCTGCAGACACAGGAGGGCCAGGCTGGGGAGATCCAGACATGTGAGGGGACAGGAGCCCGGCGCATGGGGGGCGCCGAGAGAGAACGTGTGACCCAGAGAACTGAAAATTACAATCGATGGAGAGGCACGAGGCCCTGAGGTCCGGAGATGGACACACACGACCCCTGGGACTCGGGGGGCACGGGCCTCACCGCACTGCGGTCGGACCAGGCTGCATCCACGATGCCCTCCACGGCCGAGTCCACGTCCGCCGCCTCCGTCAGCACCAGCAGCGACTCGGCCCCCAGGGACAGGCCCAGCTCGGCCCCTCTGCCCGCCAGGGTCCGCCGAAGGGCACGTCCTTCCTGCAGGACCCCCGCCGGATTCAGCCGAGGGAGGGGCCTTCCGGGCTCCCAGCCACGGCTTGTCCCCCTCCCAACTCCGAAGATACCTCAACGGCTCCACAGAAGGTCACCTTCTGGACTCTAGGCTGGGAGGCCAGGATGGGGCCCAGGGAGGCAGGGCCACTGACCACGTTGAGGATTCCTCGGAATGAGTCTAGCTCCCCTGCCAGCTGGGCCAGGAGGAGGGGTGTCGGGGAGGCTGGTGGCACGAGGACCACTACAGTACAGCCTGGAAAAGGTGGGCAGCTCAAAGACCCTGGGGTCTGCTCCCCTAGCACCTCCTCCCTCAGACCCAGGGGTCCAGGCCCTCAGCTACCTGCTCCCTCAGACCCAGGGGTCCAGGCCCCCAGCCCCCTCCTCCCTCAGCCCCAGGAGTCCAGGCCCTCAATCCCCTCCTCCCTCAGCNCTGGGGTCTGCTCCCCTAGCACCTCCTCCCTAGGGGTCCAGACCCTCAGCCCCTCCTCCCTCAGACCCAGGAGTCCAGACACTCAATCCCCTCCTCCCTCAGACCCAGGGATCCAGGCCCCCAGCCCCCTCCTCCCTCAGACCCAGGAGTCCAGGCCCTTAGCCTCTCTTCTTCCCTCAGACCCAGGGGTCCAGACCCCTCAGCCCCTCCTCCCTCAGCCCCAGGAGTCCAGACACTCAAACCCCTCCTCCCTCAGACCCAGGAGTCCAGACCCTCAGCCCCTCCTCCCTCAGACCCAGGGGTCCAGACCCTCAGCCCCTCCTCCCTCAGACCCAGGAGTCCAGGCCCTCAATCCCCTCCTCCCTCAGACCCAGGAGTCCAGGCCCCCAGCCTCTCCTCCCTCAGACCCAGGAGTCCAGGCCCTCAGCCCCTCCTCCCTCAGACCCAGGGGTCCGGGCCTGAGAACCCAGCCCATCAATTACCCACAGCCAGGGCAGGGCAAATCCTCCACATCATCTCAAGAAAGGAGAATGTGGGTGACAAGATGAGACCGACCACTCCTGTAAGAATAAATAAGAGGACTGGGCCACGCACTGCTAGGTCATGGAGGAGGAAGGGACTGGGGGCCAGGACTGCTTCTCACCCAGGGGCTCCCAGCCTGCCAGCACCTCCTCCTGGGTGTACGCCTGGACTGCATGGTACTGGAGCAGCTGCTGGGCCAGTGGGACATCCCCATCTCGAACTTCTCGAACAGCTCGCCCGGAAACCAGGGACTCCAGGGTCCATAGCAGCCTCTGGTGTTTCTGGATCATCTTGGCCAGCCTGCAGAGGAAGCCAGGGGGAGAGTCATTTCCCCCTGCCCCTCAGTCACATAGTCCTGGAATACCCTGTGTACTTGGACTACAATCCCTACAGATCTCCTGGGGGCGACCCCATCATTTGCTAGGGGTGGAGAGCCCCACAGATTTATGGGAAATGTAGTCCGAGAACCACAGAACTGGAGAGGGCCCTGTGAAGATTGTGGCCACCCGCGACCCCAAAGGTGCTGGGAAATTGAAGCTGAATCTCTAACCTCGATTGTTCTTTTAGAAAACGGAGACTTTGTCTCTAGTTGCCCCAAGTGGGAGAAAATGGAAAATGGGCACTGGGGCCAGGAAAATGGGAGCCGCCATGAGCCCCGGGGCTATTCTGGGAAACAGAGCTTCCTCATTATTAGCTCTGGTGCGTGGGATGTTTTAGCTGCTAAGGGCTCGAGGGCATGGAGGCCACAGGAGCCTTAGCTAGCAAGTAATCCAGCGAGCTCTCGGGGAAAGAGAGTCTCTGTTGCCACGGTCTCAAGTGGGCGCTGGGGAATGGAGTCCTTCCCCACCTCCCAAGGCCCACACCTCAGCTGCGTCACCTGACCAGGTGCTGGGCCCGAGAGGCTCCAGGCAGTCCGCTCCAGGTCTCGAACGCAGTCCCCGCTGCGTCCACGGCTGCTGCCACGTCCTCAGCCTGTGCCTGCAGGCAAGTGGCCAAGCTCTCTCCTGGGGAGATGAATGGAGGGACCCCAGACGGGAAGAGTAGGGGGAGCTCGTGTCAGAGATGGAGGGGGCTGAGATTCTGAGCCCAGGTGCGCCCCAAGACAGGAAAGCTGGTCCCCAGGCCTGCTCTGTTACAACCGTATTGGTCATTCCTCTGGCTGTCTCCCATAATCAAGGAAGGGAGCCTAGTAGATCAAGATGCTTCAAGAAGCATCCACAGGGACTTGGAGCTGTAGTTGGGATGACTGGTACCAGGAAGAGCCAGAAATCTTGGCCCTTCTCCCCCACTGGCGAGTCCCTGCCCTCAGGGCCCTGAGCAAAGGGAGTGGGGCACTGTTGTTGGTACACCTGGGGGTGTAGACGCCTCTCCCTCCCATACGGCTGGGGGACCCCTCATACCTGTGATGGGATCCTGGCAAGGCACTGACTTCCTGTGTTCTGGCTTTAACCACTGTCCGTTTACATAGTGACCCAACTGTCGGTCCTGGGTGTCCAGCCAGGCCTGCGGGAGGTGAAGACAGTTCGGAATGGGGTCTGGGAGGCAGCTGGGGGAGCTCAATCCCTGCCTAGAATCCTCTGGGAGACGGACACCTGCACTCCTTTGCCTCCCCTGCTAATTCTTTTCCTGTTTAGAACAAAAATAACCCCTAAACGCAAAATATATTAAAACCTCAAATTCATCACGTTAACCATTTTTTTAAAAAGATTTTATTTATTTATTTGACAGAGAGAGATTACAAGTATGCAGAGAGGCAGGCAGAGGGAGGAGGAAGCAGGCTCCCTGCTGAGCAGAGCCCGATGTGGGCCTCGATCCCAGGACCCTGAGATCATGACCTGAGTCGAAGGCAGAGGCATTAACCCACTGAGCCACCCAGGCGCCCACGTTAACCATTTTAAAGTGTACAATTCAGCAGCATTTAGGATGTGCCACCATCACCATGATCTCATTCCAGAACACTTCCATCCCCCCCAAAGGGAACTTTGCACACACCAAGCAGTCACTCTCCCTTCCCCCTGCCCCAAACCCCTGGCCACCACTGATCTGCTTCCTGTTTCTGTGGATTTGCTGACTCTGGATATCTCAAAGAAACGGAACCTTACAATCCGTGACTCTTTTTGGCTGGCTTCTTTCGTCCAACATGCTGTTTTTGCAACATCCAGTTGTAGCATGTATCAATACTCCATTCCTGGGGCGCCTGGCTGGCTCGGCCGGTTAAGCATCCAACTCTTGATTTCAGCTCAGGTCATGATCTCAGGGTCAGGAGACCAAGCCCCGCATTGGGCTCCGTGCTGGGCATGGAGCCTGCTTGCGATTCTCTCTCCCTCAGCCCTGCCCCCTTCTCTCTCTCTTAAACAAGGACAACAAACTCCATTCCTTTTTACGTCTATGTGATATTCCATTGTCTGGATAGGCCACGTTTTGTTCATCCATTCATCACCAGTGGACGCGCGTTCGGTTTGTTTCTGCCTTCTGGTTACTGTGAATAAAGCTGCTCGGAACACGCACGCACCAGTTTTTGTTCGAACACCTATCTTTACTTTTTCTAAGCATACGGACCCAGGAGGGGAACTGCTGGGTCACATGCCAACTCCACGAGATACTTACAGAGGAACCACCAAGGTGCTTTATGTTCTCGCCAGAGATATGGGAGGGCTGTCCCACTGACTTTGCTTTTTTTTTTTTTTAAATTTTTCTTTTTTTAATTTATTTGACGGAGAGAGAGAACATGTGAGCCAGCACAAACGCAAGGAGGAGCAGAGGGAGAGAGAGAAGCAGACTCCCCACTGAGCAGGGAGCCATAACTGGGGCTTGATCCCAGGGCCCCGGGATCATGACCTGAGCCGAAGGCAGACTCTTAACCCACAGAGCCACCCAGCCGCCCCTGTCCTACTGACTTTGAAATGTGGCTTAAGAAAGCCCTTTCTCCTCCACGGAGAAATGACCTCAGGTGAGCTTCCTGTTTCTCTGGACACCTGAGACAATTCGGCGGCATTACCAGGCAACAATGACTCCTGTAGGGTCCACCGCACCTGCCTGGCAAAACTGGGAACACGCCATAGAGATGCAACGGGAAGCCAGGGCACTGGGGCTTTCTGGAGCGCCCCGCGTTCCTGTGATTGGGCACATGCCCATGACACTGTTGTTGTTTTGTTGTTTTTAAGATTTTATTTATTTATTCAACAGAGCACAAGTAGGCAGAGTAGGCAGAAGGAAAAGCAGGCGTCCTGCCGAGCAAAGAGCCTGACATGGGACCTGATCCCACGACCGTGGGATCATGACCTGAGCTGAAGGCAGACGTTTAACTGACTGAGTCACCCAGGTGCCCCGCCCGTGACACTGTTATCAGGCAGTATCGGGTTCTTTCTGCAAGGTGCGGCTGCTAAGCCCGGTGGCTCCTGCACCCGGCTGTGTGATGGCATTCCCTCCCACCGTAGCAGTCATCACTTTGGGGAGCAGCATGGACCCCCGCTGAAGATGCAGGCCTGCCAGGTGCAGCTTATTTGGCTGTGACGTTTCTACCTGAGCCCAGGGCAGAGCAGACAGGCATGCAAACAGGACAGCGTGGTGTGGAGTCTCTAGAGGTAGGAGTTTGAATCTTGGCTCTGGTATTTATCATGCAATGTCAGCCAGGGTGTTACAGTCCTCTGGCCTCCGCTAAGCCATCTGGAAGATGGGGATAATCACAGCTCCTCTTCACTTCACGGGGCTGTGGCAAGGATTAAATGCCTCAATGCGGGCGCCTGGATGGCTCAGTGGGTTAAAGCCTCTGCCTTCGGCTCAGGTCATGATCTCAGCGTCCTGGGATAGAGGCCCGCATCGGGCTCTCTGCTCAGTGGGGAGCCTGCTTCCTCCTCTCTCTCTCTGCCTGCCTCTCTGCCTACTTGTGATCTGATCTCTCTCTGTGTCAAATAAATAAATAAAATCTTTAAAAAAAATAAATAAATGCCTCAATGCACATTATATCCTCAGAGCAGCGCTAGGTGGGATTGCCTCTTAATCTCATTGCATCTCGCCTTCCACATCTGCTCCATGTTTCTCTCCCTGGTCCTGCCTTCCCTAAATCCTGGCAAAATCCCAGACCTGGTTTCCACTTTTTCCTACTACAAATGCTCTCTTCTTAGCATCCCAAAGCCACATTCTCCTGATTTTCCTCTTACCCTGCCAACTGGCCTTTCTCCTTTTTCTTTGAAGTCAAAGGGTGAGTCAGAAGTTTCCAATTCAAATACCCCCAGAGAAAGACACATTTTGGAAACAGCTGGGGGTGTATGAACATGAGCTGGGCATTGGATGGTATTAAACAATGACCACTGGGACGCCTGCGTGGCTCAGGTGATGATCTCAGGGTCCTGGGGTCAAGTCCTGCTTCGGGCTCCTTGCTCGGCACTGAGCCCGCTGCTCCCCCTGCTTGTGCTCTCTCTCTTTCTCTGACAAATAAATAAATAAAATCTTAAAAAAAAACAGTGACCGATAACGTGAAGTGTGAAAAATGGCTAGGTGGGGGGGTGCCCGGGTGGCTCAGTCGCTTAAGTGTTTGACTCTTGATTTTGGCCCAGGGTCATGAGATTGAGACCCTTGTTGGGCTCGGTGCTGGGTGTGCAGACTGCTTAAGATTCCCTCTGCCCCTCCCCCTGCTTGCACGCTTGCAGGAGCACTCTCGCTCTCTCTTAAAAAAAAAAAAGTCTAGGTGGTTATGTTATGAAATCAGTCCTTATCTGTTAGAAATGGGAATTCAAATATTTCTGGGAAGCTAACATGACATCTGGGATTTAAATCATTCCAGAAAAAAAGAGAAAACAAAAGAAGGCAACACTGGACCATATGTTGGGGATTCCTAAAGCTCAGAGACAGGTAAGTAGTGGTATTAAGTACTCCAAGGAAGTTTGCAAACTCCCCCCACCCCCCAAAAAACAAAACCCTAAAAGAATGTCCACAGGGTGCTGGCAAGTCATGTTAACTGTGATTTGGTAGAGACTGGGAACTCATGACTTGTCTAAAAAGACAATCACTATTGAATCCAGATGACTTTTGTCAGGGAATGTGAGCCAAACATTGCCAAATTTTGGGTTTTTGTTTTCAAAAGAAGCTGGAATCTTCCTGGATGTTTATAGGGAATTAGTTGACCACTAATTCGCATTTTCAAAAATAAAGTGCTGGCCAAAGAAAACAGTTTGTTGGTTGACTCTGGCCCACACATTGGAAGGTTGAGACCTTTGCTTGGGAGGTGGTGGGGGAACGATGGGCTGTGGAATTCAAGGGCTTAGGTTCAAATCTCGGCTTCACCTCTTTTAAACTGTGTTGACCCAGGGCAAATTACTTACACTTTAAGCCTCCGTGTGCTATCACTAAAATAATGACAATAATCCCCACTCACAGCTGTTCTGGGGAATTAAATGAGATCACACTGAGCACTGAGGCTGGCACACAGAGAGCTCCCACTAAATACTATGATTACATTATTGCTATTTCAGTATATTCCATCTCCAGCCAACCTCCAAGTGTGGGAATTGTCTGTCCTGTGACCCAGATCCTCACTCCCACAGTTCAGCTATCTTTCTACACTGGTGACTCCCAAGTCCCTCTTTCCAGACACGACACAGAGACACAGACCCCAGACACTGCCTGCCCTCTCAACTCTCCACACTGGTCCTCCTATATCTCTGCCTCATCCCCTCCCATCCATCTATCCACTTCCATAGCCCGCTCCAGGCTCTGGCCTCATCCTTTTCCACTTGGACCACTGCTCCAGCCTAAGCTTCTCATTCCTGGGTGCTAGAGACCCCGTGGGATCAGGAGAGCTCCATGGGGAGAGCTCCATGGGAGGAGTTCTTTTTTTTTTTTTTTTAATTATTTATTTGAGAGAGACAGAACAAGCAGGAGAAGGGGCAGAGGGAGAGGAAGAAGTAGGCTCCCCGCTGAGCGGGGAGCCCGATGTGGGACTCGATCCCAGGACCCTGGAATCATGACCTGAGCCGAAGGCAGAAGCTTAACCCACTGAGCCACCCAGGCGCCCCAGGAGTTCTGAGGAGCCTAGGTAATTATAGGATATTCGAGGCACCCTACTTATCCACAGGAACCACAGGAGGTTCCGGGGGACACCGAGGGATCATAAGAGCCTCATGAGGACTTGAAGAGGCGCTGAAGAATCAATCGTGGGAGCCCCACGAGGGTATTCTGAGGGGCTGTAGGTGATAACAATAAGTTCTGAGCTAACCTGGGGTTCCCAAGATTCTAGGAGCCCCGCAGGGATTGATAGGGGCCCTGTGGAACCACGGGGGCCCCACAGGAGTTCGGGGGGTGGGTGGGGCTCAGAGAGCCACGGGAGCCACAGGATGTTCTGAGGAATCACGGGAAGTCCACGGCGAGTCTGAGGGTCCTTGAAAGATCAAGGGTGTCCCACAGGAATCCCGAGCCCCTGGGATTCACGGGAGGTTCGGGGGCGCTGAAGAATCACAAGAGCCCTTCCGGGGACTCCCAGGCATCGTGGAAACACCGCCGCGGAGCAGGGGGTACGAGTGCTGCTCCCAAACAAGGGGAGAGACTCAAGGGTTAAGAAGCAGCATCCGCAAAGGCTCAAGGGAATGCCCTTCAAGGGCGGGTCCTAAGGGGTGGCCAAAGTCACTGGAAGCGAGAAGGGCGGAGCCGCGGAGCTGCCGCGGTGGATCACGGGAGTCCGCGCGCCAAACGGGTCCCGGAGACCTGGGGAGGGGGATGGGCAGCTTCGAACGGCAGGCCCTCACCAGTGCGCATGCGTGGCTCTCAGGCACCGGTCCGTACTCCAGCGTGGTGAAGATCTCTCGGGCGCTGGGCCTTGCACGCGTCGCAGCCATCACCCGCCTGGGACGCTTTCCACCGAGGAGTGTGGGGCGCTCTGCCCAGAAGAACCTTGAGGTCGAAGGGCGACTCCGCCCACTTCAGTACAGGGGGCGGGGCTACGGGAGATAGAGCGTAACCCCGCCTTAGATCCGGTGGCCCCGCCCACACGCCTAAACTGGGAAGTGTGGTTTGGAGCATGCGCAATCCCCAGAGCGAGGCGGGGTGGGGGACCCGGACCGGACAAAAATGTGGGTGTCTTGGCAATAGGAAAGCTCCAGATTTAGAAGGGTGGCCTTATTTGTGTATCTTATTTTCACCCTGTTCATACTGAGGGCACGGAGTTCAGCTTTTAGTCTGAAGTAAATTTACTAGAGAATCGAATCGAGCTCCGGGACGAAGCGATAGTTCAGAGGTCAGAAGGGAGTCTTTTAGGATGGACGTTGAAATTAAGGTTTTGAAAGCGTGCCAGCCTGGACTGCCCACCCAGTAGCTCGGCCAGATGTAGTCTGGAAAGAGGAGAGGTATAGCTTTAATCCACACAGGAAGTGTGGCATTCAGAAATTAGGTCCTGGGTTTAGTTTTGATTGGTTGAGGCGAGAGGCGTGGCTCCAACCTTAGACTATGATTGGCCGGAACGTTGTGAGGTTGCCGGATTGGTGTCTTCGTGTTTGAGTAGACGGAAGCGTGGTCTGCTGAAGTCCTTGGTTACCGAGGTGGAGAGCGTGGCTGTCATTTACGCGTTTAGCACACAGGACTTAGAGAGAATCTAAAACTATTGGCTCCAACAGATTGGACAACCGTATCTAGTCTGAGTGGAATTGTAGCCTCAAGGCCAGATTCTTGGAGTTTCATACAGAATAGTGGGTGTCCGGCAGCAGGCCCCCCAGTTCGGATCCTGGCCAGGGTTTCCACCCCCCACCTCGGGGTTGCTGAGGACGCCTAGGTTTCTTCTTCAGGGCCATGGCGGACTCGAAGCTGCTAGTGCCGGAGCTAAACGAGGCAGAGAAGATGGGCGCTGAGACCACGCGTTTCGAGGAGCTGCTGCTTCAGGTGAGGACTGACCGGCTCCGGGGTCCCTGGGTATTCGTGGGATTTGTGTATGTGTGTGTGCACGCGCGCGCTCAAGCACACGTTTATATGCACGCCTGCGGGTGCTCAGAGATGGGACTACATTCCCAGAACACACTACATGGAATCGTAGTTGCTTAACTCCCAAGTTTGCTAGGCTCTGGAAGAAATGCGGGTGGAGTTGGGGTTATTCTTAGGGGTCCTCAAAGGAGGAGAGGGACTTAGTATGTCCCATTCTGTGCACATCTCATATGCATAAAATTTCTTATCAAACCTTTGAAGAACAAAGGAGGGTCAAAACCACAGACACCAGCGTGGAGGTGGTTGTTTTCCTTCACACAGGCCTCCAAGGAGCTCCAGCAGGCCCAGACAAGCAGACCAGAATCTACACAGATCCAACCGCAACCTGGTGAGACAGGCAGAGACCCAGAGAGAGGGGGATAGAGTCGCAGAGAGGTAGACAGAGGCCGGGGGCAGGGGACACACAGAGGCAGAAGAGAGGCACAGTAATGGGAGTACACAGGCCTTGGCGGGGTTATGACAGAGATCCAGAGAGAGCAGGGAAGAGGCCGAGACCCAAAGAGAGGAGGAGGAGGAGGAGGAGGACAGGCATGACTAGGGGAACAGAGACTCAAAGATAGTCACAGATCCCAGGGGTGGGAAAGCAGAGGACTGATCAAAAGAAGGGGACAAAGGGGACAGATCAAGAGAACAGAGACTGAGGAGGGAATGAATGGAAACCCAGATGTATGCAGAGGCAGACACTCAGGACAAACCCATTTCCGCCAGGTTTCTGCATAAAGACCAACTCCTCCGAAGGGAAGGTGTTCATCAACATCTGTCACTCTCCTTCCATCCCTCCTCCGGCCGACATGACTGAGGACGAACTGCTTCAAATGCTGGAGGAAGACCAAGCCGGGTTTCGCATCCCCATGAGTCTGGGAGAGCCTCATGCGGAACTGGATGCAAGTCAGTGCCCTCGGAGGACCCATGGATCTAGCTCCTGACCTTATCCTTTTCTCTGTGACATATGCCTAGCCTCCTGGTCCTCCAGTACCTGTTACATGGCATGGTCCTGGTCCTGCCCACCTGGCTAGGCTGGCCTTTCTCCCTGCCCTACCCCATAGTGAGGCTGAGCTGGGCAGATGTCCTCATTAGCTCTCCGGACTAGCTCTCACTTTTTTTCCTGTTTCCTTCCTCACCCTTCTCCCCATTTCTATCTCTCAGGCTTGTCTCACCTGTCTCTGTTGAGTTTCTGTCTCTATATGCTTGTGTTTCAAATCTCATACGTTCCCCTGAAGCCTCCTGGGACCAGGCTTTGTGCAGTGCCCTGGGGAGGAGGAACCAATCGAACCCAGAACTTGCCCTTGAGACACCTCTAGTTTTAGGAGAGGGTGGTGGGGACAGATGCGATTGCAATATGGTATGATTGGTGGTGCTGTTGGGGGGGGGGACGAGGGGTCAGGGAAGGCTTCCTGGAGGAGGCGGTGTCAGATACAAGCTATGAAGGAACCGGAGGAGTTCATTAGGCCAATACAGGGAAGAGGGTTCTAGGCAGAGGGGATAGAGGAGTCCAGAGGCTGGAGAGTGATTGAATTGGATTGATTAGATTGGTCAGTAATCGAGAGAGACTGGAAGAAATTTAAAGGGACCAGGTTCCTAACAGAGAAACGAGCTTCTCTCCAGGTGAGAGACCACACAGGGTCTCCAGGGCCAGGCCGAAGGACACATACCTTCATCTGGGGCGCTGGAGAGCCGGGCGAGGGCTGCGTGCAGGGAAGGGGCAAGGTCAGCGCTGGGATGTGGTGGGAAAGGACCTGAGGGGAAGAGACATAGGCTGAGATGAGTCCAGACCGGCAAGTGCGAGTCTTGAGCCCTTACTTTCTAATTGTCTCCGGGTCTCTCTGGTTCTTGCGGCTGCTGGCCTTTATTGGTTTTGCCTTGTCTGTATCCGGCGGTGGGGTTCCCTCGGAGGGCTGGGGGTCTCACCCCCTTTCTCTCCCCACAGAAGGCCAGGGTTGTACCGCCTACGACGTAGCCGTCAACAGCGACTTCTACCGGAGGACGCAGGTTGGGGGCGGGGCTGCGGGCGAGGCCTGGGCCGGGGCCTCCTCCACCCGGAGCCCTTGTGCATTCTCGCTCTCTCTCTAGAACAGCGACTTCTTGCGAGAGCTCGTGGTCACCATCGCCAGGGAGGGCCTTGAGGACAAATACAGTCTGCAGCTGAATCCAGGTGAGGGGCGGGGCCTGAGCCAGCGGGGACTAGAGGGGCCGGAGCAGTTTAGGGGGCAGCCCTTGGGAAAGGTGGGGCTGGTGTGGGTCGGGATTTTCTTGGTCCCTAGGCTGTGGATTACAAGGAGAAGGCGAGGCTTCCCAGTGTTGGGGGCGGGGGCAGGGCTGGCCGAGAAACCAGATAAGGGGCGGAGTCCGGATAGCCAGGGGTCGGAGCCAGGAGCATCTGCAGGGGACAGATGGGGGGGGGGTGGCGAATACCCCGGAAGCGCCGGGCTAAAGCCAAGCTTGGGGGTGTGGCCAGGTCCCTGGCATCCTCGGAGGGGCGGAGCCTTCCCCCCCCCCCAGGCTCTTGCTGTCCTGACCCCTATGGAAGCAAAGGGAACCCTGACCCGTGCTACCTTTGACCCCGAGCTTCCTACCCGCAGAGTGGCGCATGCTGAAGAACCGGCCTTTCCTGGGTTCCATCTCCCAGCAAAATATCCGCTCCCAGCAGCGTCCTCGGATCCAGGAGCTGGGAAACCCGTACACCCCTGACTCCCCGAGACCTGAGGAAGGGTGGGCCTTCAATGGATTCTCTCCCTCACGTCTCTCCCTCCCATAGGAAGCAGTGTCTTGGGGGCTCTGGGAACCCAGAGAGGGGAGAAACAGCACTCCCGCCGAGAAGGCTCCCCGAGGCGGCAGGGCTCAGAGGCCAGAGAAAGGGAAGGATGAGCCCTGGCCAGGACCTGGTGGGCGCTCCTCAATTTTGGGTCTTGTTCCTCCCCAGCCCCGAGAAGCCACACCTGAACCTTTGGCTGGAAGCCCCTGACCTCCTCTTGGCTGAAATTGACCTCCCCAGACTGGTGAGTGCACACTTGACCAGAGCTGGAGAAAGGTCTGGGAGGGTTAGGGTCTCTGAGGGGGAGTGAGCGGGGCTTGTTGCCAGACCTGTGGGAGCCTGGTTAGCGCTGCCCCCTGAGTTCAGCTGCCTGCCACGGGTCCTTCCGGCCCGCTTTGGGAGCTGTCCTGAGGGTGCTTGGGACATTGTAAGTGCTCAGTCACCGGGACTTGTAATTACTGTGTCTCATCTTTTTCTTGGAAGATTAGAGACAGGAGGCTTTTCTTCCTGGTCCCTGTGATTATCGCCCTGTTGCTGGGAAGGGAAGGGTGGGCTTATTTCGTTGTATTCCCAGGACGGAGCTCTGGGGCTGTCGCTGGAGATCGGGGAGAACCGTCTGGTAATGGGGGGCCCCCAGCAGCTGTACCGTCTCGATGCCTATATACCCCTGCGGATCAACTCCGAGGAGAGCAAGGCAGCCTTCCATCGGAAAAGAAAGGTGCCTGTGGAGGTGTGCAGGGAGGCGGGGGGCTGTAGGGGGCTGGGACTCCTGGTCCTGAATCCTCATTCTGTTTTTCCTGTCTCTTCTCAGCAACTGATGGTGGCCATGCCCCTTCTGTCAGTGGCTTCTTGACTGGGTTTCTTTCTGTGCTTCCAAGTGGAGAGAAGAGGCTGCTGGGGGGCTTCTCTGAAACTGAAATAAAATATTTTGCCTTTGTTCTGTGTCTGGCTAGGAATACATGGGGAATGGGAGGGAAGAGGGACATTGGACTGGGTCCTAGAGTCACAGAGAAGTCACTGCCCCAACGTGGCCTCAGCCTCTCCCCCTCCAGATCCTTTCCCTGGCCTCCTGGCTTCCAGTCTTTCCCCTCCTGTCCCACAAGGTCCAAGAGCTGACCCTCCCCTCTCCAGGTCCCCTCCTTGGCTCCCCAGTGCCCCAGGAGAAGGCCCCAGCCCCTCAGCCTAGCACCCCAGGCCATGTTTGGTGTGGTCCTCTTGATGCTCCTTTTTTCTTTTTATTAGAGAGAGAGAGAGAGACTACAAGCTGGGGGAGGTGCAGAGGGAAAGGGAGAAGCAGACTCCCTGCTGAGCAGGGAACCCAGTGTAGGGCTCTCTCCCAGGACCCCAAGATCAAGATCTGAGCTGAAGTCAGATGCCTCTATGCCTCGTTTTATTCCTGTCCTTCCTCTCACTCAGTTGGTTTCCTCCTGTAAAACCCAGGAAGTGTCTAATTGTCTTGCCCTCCCAGGGACCTTTCCTGAGTCCGCTGGTAGTCTGATGCGTGCCAGCATCTCTAGCCTCTCCTACTCCTCATCCTGACAAGCTTCCTATTCCTGGGATGGTGCTTCACATCACAATCCCACCAAACTGTGCCCCGCTTCCTGACTCTGCAAGTACTGTTTCCTCTCCTGTGGACCCTCCCTCCGCCCCCTCTCAAGTCATCCTTTTCAGTGAGCTTTATCGGGGAAGCTTTTCAAACTTCAAGCTTTCTCTGATCTCCCCTGGCTTAGAATCCGCCTCTGGCCCTGTCTGGTATCCAGTGTTACCTCATTGAATGTACGCCCCTGCGGTGTGATAATGCTTTAGAATTAGTAGGAACTCAAAGAATGTTGAGTTAATACATGATTGACACCTCTCTCCTTCCATAATGAGTTCTAGGAGGATAGGTAGAGGAACCTCAGTGGTCAATGTTGGAAGAACAGCGAGATCAGTGCGGTTAGAATGGACTGAATTGGGTAGAGAGGCAGGAGTAGATAGATGGCGAAGAGGTGAAAAGGTAGGGGGATGACCTCGGATGTGGGGTCTTTGGACCTATGAAGGACCGAACGTGGCGCCTCGTCCACCAGAGGGCGCCTCGCAGCCTCAGCCTGGTGTCTGAGAAAACTACGACTCCCAGCGGCCCTCGGAGAGCGCGGCTCTTCCGATGCAAACGGTGCGCTCCAGTGGCCACTGGGACTTGTAGTTCGCACGGGGACCCTCCTGTAGTTCCTCTCCGAGGAACCCTTTCCCAGGTCCCAAAAAAGTGTGGAGCTGGGTCCCTTCAGCCTTCTTTGGTCTCCATGGTGATGATTCCGGCGAAGGCCCGAGATTTGGCAGCGGCCGGCGCCCCCTCCTACTCCCTCCTCTTCACCATCTGCTCCACCTTCACACCTGGCCCGGAGCCGCGGCCGCCGCCCCCGCACCCGGGCGGGGAATTCTGCCGCCACAGGGTGGTGCTCGTGGACGGCCCCGCGGGCTACTCCTTCCTCAGACCCAGGAGTCCGAGTCTCCAGCCCCTCCTCCCTCAGACCCTAGGGTCCCAGCCCCCCAGTGTGCCCCTCCCCAGGGGGAGCGGGGGTTTGCGAACATGGGCAAAATTGTGAGACCCATAGACCCAGGGGGATAAGGCGAGAAACCGGAGGCCGTGGCGGGCAGTGGCTGCCGGGCCACCGGGTCCGTGGCGCCCGCCCGCCGCGCCCGCTGCTCCCTCCCACCCCACCCCCCTTGAGGGCTTGTGCCACATCATGAAAATTTAATCCCAAATGCATTTGCGGCCCGACTCAGGGAGGCGGTGAGGAAAGGAGCATCCTCCCGGGGCTTGGATCTGGAGGTGGACTCAGCGTCGGGGAGAAGGGCTGGTCTGGCGAAAGGAGCAGGGGCGGGACCTGGGCGGGAGAAACCGTCCGGGTTCAACCCCAAAAGGGCAGGGCTGGCAGAGATGGAGTAAGAGGGCGGGGACAGACCCCAGCAGGAGGGGACACAACTCAGGGGGCGGGGAAAGAGCTCAGTGGGTGGGGACAAAACTCAGACGGACGGATTCCAGGGGAAGGGGGCAAAAATTAGGGCAGGGACAGATCTCAGGGGAGGGGATCGAACTCGAGGGGCGGGAAGAGAACTGGGGGCGGGGGTGGCGAGTAGGGACGGAACTCAAAGGTCGGGATAGAGTCTAGGCTGGTTGGGAATTATGGGGTTCGCTACTGGGGACGGGCGTGTGACTGTCAGGGATGGAACTCAGAGGGGAAGGAAATCGACGATGAAGGAACCAGGGGGGGGCATGCGCCCCGAGAGGAAATAGAATTGGAAGGGGATAGAATTTAAAAAAGGAAAGATGGAAACAGTGGATGAAAGTCAAGAGGGAAGAAACCGGATGGGGGAAGAACTAGAGGGGACAATGAGTGGATCGAAATGGGGGTCAGAATTAAGGGGGAAAGAATTCCCTGAATGAGAAAAGCACCCTCTGAATGAGGAAGTTGGAACTGAGGATGAGGGATGGGGATGGAAATCGGGGGGCGGGATGTGGAACTGGAGGGCACAGAAACTCGCGGGGATAGGGCTGGTAGGATGAAAATGCAGGAGCTGGAACCGTAGGGGACGAAAAGCAAGGACGAAATTAGGGCGAACTAAAAAGGAGAAGAAACCTCAGGTGAGCAAGAGAACTCGGGAGGAGAGAAAAGAGAAGGAGCTGGGGGGATGGAAAGGGAGAAGTAACTGGGAAGGGATAGAATTGGGGCGATGCAACTCAGAGGAGCGGGTTCAGGGCCCAGAGGCGTGGTCTTGGAATGAAAGGGCAGGGGTAGAAAGGAGCTGGAGGGCTACGAAAAGGGGCGGGACTAGGANGTCTATGGGGGGGGGGGGGGCCACCCCCCCGCCCGCCCCGCCCCCGACGCTGAGTCCAGCTACAGCCCCCAGGCAGCCAGCACACGCAGCCTCCTTCCCCCCGAGCGGAGCTGCGGGGCCGGCCGGGCCGGGGCGGACCCCGGGAACCCGGACGCGGCCGCCCGGGCCCGCGGGCGGGGGGATCGGCGGGGGGACCGGCGGCAGGGGCAGTCACCATGGAGTTCCGTCAGGAGGAGTTTCGGAAGCTAGCGGGTCGTGCCCTCGGGAGGCTGCACCGGTGAGCGTGGGGAGGGTCCTGGACGGGGAAGAGCCCGAGGGTCCGAGGAGGACGCACATTCCCACCCGGGCCTGGACGGACAGATGGACGGGCAATACCCGTGGATGGGGGTTCCACCCATCTGTCCGGTTTTCTCCCTCCTTTTTCGACCGTCCCCTCTCCTTGCTCCAGGCTCATCCATCATCTCGTTCATTTTTCTGTGCCCCACCCCACCCCAGACTTTATCCTTTTTTCCTGGAACTGCAAATCTCCTTCTCTTTGGGTCTCTGACCCTCTTCCCCACTTTTGGTCTCTGTTCACTTGTCTTCACTCTGCCTCCTTTCTTTGGATCTCTGTCCTCTTTTGGGTCTCCGTCCCCCCCCCCAAGTCTCTGCCGCCCTCTCTCTGGGTCTCTGACCCTTTCCTTTTGGGTGTCTGTCCGCCTCGCTCTGGGTTTCTAATCTCCCGTCCTGGGTGTCTCCATCTCCCCGTATCTTCTCAGTTTCCATCTCTCAGAGAGTTTAATCTGAAGCTAAAGCGGATTGGGGCCCATTGGTCCTTGTCCTTGAGGAGAGCTAAGCTGGGAGGAGAAGCCAGGGTATCCTGGGTCTCTGGGGGAGAAAGAAGTTGCAGGCCAAAAACGAGGCTCCTGGGCTATGGTAGACTTCCCAAAGAATACAGCCTAGAGCTAAGAAGGACTTCCTTTCATCCAGGGAGATGACCCCAGTGACCTGGGTGTCCCCAGGGTAGCCTGGACACCTCCCCGCAGCCTCTCACCCCCAACCCCAACCCTGGCTCCAAGTCAGAGAAATTACTCAGCTGCGGAGAAGCCTAAAAATATCTGGCCACAGTGTGGGGAGGAGACGGCCCCATCAGCACCATGGCCCTGCTGCCATTCCCTCCGACCCTGTCCCCTTGGCACTGACCCCATCCCTAGTTGACCCTCAGTCCATCTCCTTAGGCCATGCAAGTCCTTCTCTAAGACAAACACTAGTCCTGCTCGCTGCAGGTCACCTCCTAGCTCCAAAGGTCCCCCGCCCTCTAGGAACTGGAGAGATGGGAATAAGGCTGGACAGAAGGGAGGGGGCAGGAGGATGGTGCAGTGGGGGGAGGGGGAGATGAGATAACCTCACCCCTTCTTTTCCCAATCTTCCAGCCCCTCCCCACCCTTTTTCTCGCCTCCTTTCACGAGTTTCTCAAAATACATCAGTGCGAAGTCAGGAGAGGGAGAGAGACGTGCTGACGGAGGGGGCTGGAAGGGGGGTGGTGGCAGGAGGGATGTGCTCCTCAGGCCCCCTCCCTCAGTCCCTGCTTCTCAGCTTCTCATCTGTGTCTGGGTTTCTCTCAGCCTGTCTGTGTCTTACCTTCACCTCTCTAAGCTGCCTCCTGACCCCCCTCACCGCCCCCCCCCCAGATCCCAAACCTCAGAGCTCCCACCAGGACACTCACCAAGGAGTTGGAGTTTGAGAAGATCAGTGCGTCTGAACTCTGGGGTTGCCCCGTATTGGACATGACCCCCTGATTCCATTTAATCCTTTAGACAAAGCTGGGGAAACTGAGGCTCAGTTCGAGAAGGGGGAGAAATCCATACATAAGTACAAGTGCCATCATTCAAACCCAGGCCAGCCCCTCCCAAGCTGGGGATGGAGGCTACAGATTCCTCGAGATGAGATGAGTGATCCTAGAGTGGGTGGGGAGCTCTCTCAGCCCAGGAAACAGGCAGTAACCTGGAGCGACTTGGGGCAAGGACATGGGAGGAAGGGGAATCCAGGAGAGACAGGTGCCAGGGTGCTTCCTTCCTGAGAGCCAGGCCTTGGATGGGGCAATGCCAGGGGCCAGGAAATGATCAGGACCCATTACTCCTCTGGTGTGTGACCTTGGATATGTTCTTTCTGCACCTCCGTTTTTCTTCAGCTGAGCAATGGGAAGAGAGTACCAAGGAACATAAGGGGACAGAGGCTTGGGGCTGCAGGGGAGCAGACAGAGAACCCCAGAGAAGCAAAGAGAGAGACCCGGAGAGGTAGACTGTGACACCTTCTTCATTTTGGTGAACTGCTCCCTAAGCGCAGCTTCTCCTCCTCCTCAAGTCCTCGGGCCCGAGTTCCAGGCACCCAGGGAGGGGAGGAGGATCTCCATCCAGGCTCTCCCTTCTCTGTTCTGGTCTTGGGGGGGGGGAGGGGAAGCACTCGGGCCAAGTCATCTCTGCGCCCCTGGTTCTCCTATCCTGAGATGATCAGTATCGCCTGGAGGTTCCCTCTCCGTAACCTTACATTCTACCCCTGCCCCCATTTTCTAGATGTGGGAGCCCGAGCCCCCACCACACCCCATTTAGAAAGCCTTGGTCATGGGGCACCTGGGTGGTTCAGTAGGTTGAGCATCTGTCTTTGGCTCCGGGCCTGATCTCAAGGTCCTGGGATTGAGTCCCGCATTGGGGTCCTTGCTCGGTGGGGAGCCTGCTTCTCCCTCTGCCTGCCGCTCCTCCTGCTTCGGTTCCCCCTCTCTCTCTTTCTCTCTGACAAATAAATAGATAAAATCTTTAAAAAAAATAGAAAGCCTTAGTCAGAGATCTGGACACATTGGAGTATTAAAAAGAGTGTCAAATTTCAGGGGCTGCAAGTACCTCCTGAGTGTCAGGGTCAAATAGCAACCACAGGGGCCTGGGTCAAAGTCTAATCGCACTGGCAGGCACGTTCTGAGTTCTGACTCGGGGTGGCGGGCAGTCCCTACCACCCTGCATGGTCATTCTGGGGCATCTATACCCCCTCCCTCTGGCTCTCATTCCTCGACCCTCCTGCGTTCTGTCCACTCCCTCAGGCTCTTCCTCCTACCCCCGTTTCTTAGTGCCCCCCCCGCCCCAGCCTCCTTAAGTTCTAGGATGGGGAGGGTGGCTGTGTTCTCTCATCTCTTCCACCCGCCTCCCCCCAGACCGTCTGGCTGTTCTTTCCTCCCCCGTCCCAGTCTCCCTCGCCTCCATCTGTTCTAGCCCCTTCCTGGGATCCAGCCCGATCCTCTGGCTGCGTACCCGCCTCAGAAAGGGGCCGCATCTCACAAATCACGTCCCCAGCTTGTCTCTCCTCGGTCCCCCGGTCTCTCCATCTTTCTCTTAACGTTCTGGGTCTCTGCATCTGTAGCCTCTTTTTGGGGTTTCTGTCCCCACCTCTGTTTGGGTCTCTGTCCCCCTTCATCTCTGAGTTTCTGTCCCCTTCCCTCCCAGGGTCCCTGTTCTGTTCCCCCTTTTCTCTCTGGGTCTCCGTCCCTCTCTCTTTCTGGGTCTCTGTCCCTCCTTCTGTATCTCTGACCCTTTTGTTTCAGCCTCTGTCCCCCTCCCATCTCTGTCGCCCTCCTTTTGGGTCTTTGCACACCTGTCTCAGGGCACCTCTCTTTCCAGGCAGCCTCTCTCTGGGTGTGAGGTGGCTCTCCAAATACCCTATCCATCATCACAGACTCAATCCCGGTTCCAGAACGGGCGGGGGCGAGAGCCACGCTGGGGACTGAGCCAATCCCCCTACCAGGGCCATCTGTCCCTTGCCAGGACACCACCCGCCACTCCCCCCTCCCTACCCCCTAGCTGACAGCCTGAACTCAAGGTTCCCCAGGGATGTCTGGCTGGGCTGCTGGTTCCAGGGACCCTGACTTCTCCCCACCCCCAGGGAATGGGCTTCCGGTGTCTGAAGGGAGTCAGCTGGATGTCAGCCCCACACCTGGGGCCTGGAAGCAGGGAAGGGCACGCCACTGGGCGCAGGGGAGGAGGGAGGTCGGTATATATAGCAGACGTGGCTGGGAAGCATCTGTTCTTTTGACACCTTTGCTGAAGCATCTCCTTAGCGCCTTTTGCTTCCTCAAATAGACTCATATCTGGGAGAGGGGGCTGGAAAGAGTCTCTGGGCCTCGGTGTGGGGGCTGGGGGCACAGGCTCTGGGATCGCCAAGCGTAGTTTGGGGTCTAAAACTCCTGAGTCGAGAGATAATGGGGCTGGGGGAAAAGGGGACCGAGGACCTCCACACCTGAGTCTGCAGGAGAAGGGGGCTGGCAGCGTGAATTTCTGGTCTGAAAGGGATGGAGAGCGGGTGGGGGGTGTGTGTCCAGGTTCCTGGATCCTGGGGGGAGAAGGAAGCTAGGCCCTGGTCTCCTGGGGAAGGAGGGAGTGCGGGCTTAGGATCCTCAGAGTCTTGAAAAGCAGGAAGTTTGGCCCTGGACTTCTGCGTCGTGGGGAGAGGGCCGGCGGCCCGGACTTACGAGAGTCTTCGACTCTTGCTGCCCGCAGGCTTCTGGAGAAACGACAGGAAGGTGCAGAGACGCTAGAGCTGAGTGCCGACGGGCGCCCGGTGACGACGCAGACACGGGACCCGCCGGTAGTGGACTGCACCTGCTTCGGTCTCCCTCGCCGCTACATTATCGCCATCATGAGCGGTCTGGGCTTCTGCATCAGCTTTGGTATCCGCTGCAACCTGGGCGTGGCCATCGTCTCCATGGTCAACAACAGCACAACCCGCCGCGGGGGCCACGTGGTGGTGCAGGTAGTTCAGGGGCGTGGCCTGGCACGCGGGCCCACCTAGCCCGGCCCACTCCCGCCGATGACGTCACGGTCCTCCGGGCGGAGCCCGGGCCAAGCCCCTTCTACCCCCAGCCTGAGCAGCCCCGCCCATCTGTGCGCCCCTTCGACTGGCTCCCTTCTGCCTCAGGGCTCTCCCCTTCCTAAGCCCCGCCCCTATTTAGTTCAGGTCCCGGATTTCCAAATGCAGAATCCACGCCAGCACTGGGGTTCCTACGTGTTGCCCCTGCTCCCTTTTAGGCCTCCGAGCAACTTTGCTCCACCTGCCACCCACGCCTGTCCCAGTGTCACATCCTAATCCCAGTCCCATTGCCGGCTCCATGCTGAAGTTTGATCCTGGTTTTTCTGAAGTTCAGTCCCTGCTACATCCCGCTCTATTGGCCCTGGCCTTTACCTAAAGCCCGCCTCGTCTCAGACTTACGCCCTATTTTATTTTATTTTTTTTAAAGATTTTATTTATTTGACACAGAGAGAGAGATCACAAGTAGGCAGAGAGGCAGGCAGAGAGAGAAGGAAGCAGGCTCCCTGTTGAGCAGAGAGCCCTATGTGGGCTTCGATCCCAGGACCCTGAGATCATGACCTGAGCTGAAGGCAGAGGCTTTAACCCACTGAGCCACCCAGGCGCCCCGCCCTATTTTATTTTAATATTTTTAAAGATTTATTTATTTATTTATTTATTTCACAGAGGGAGAGATC
>LNAC01000292.1:2206377-2262786 GCA_002007465.1 Ailurus styani
GGCGGGGGCAGCTTGGGCGGCAGCGGGGGGGTGGGCGGCGGCTGTTTGGTGGCGATGTGTGAAGGGACCCACGCATCCGGGGCATAAAAGTAGAGGTCGTAGGGGTCCTTCGGGGCTTCCAAATGCATAACTGTGGGAGCAAAGGGGCGAGATCATCACTAGGCAGAGAGGGGTCCTGTCCCCTCTGCTGCGCCGCTGGCCAAGGAGGCGGGAAAGAGGATTCCGACCGCTCTTTGGACCTAGGTTTTTAAAGGAAAGGACGAACCGCCCCCGCCCGCCCAATCGAAGAGGGGGCGTGGCATCGACGCAGCTGGGCGGTGCTTGCAGTGGAGGGGGCGGGGAATACAGGACTCACTCCCCTGGGAGGGGGAAGGGGCGGGGCTTGTGAGGCCCCGCGGCTTCCAGCCTGTTGCAATTCCCAGCTAGACTGGGGGCGGCGCTGGACGTATCCCGCGGGGAACTCGGGAGAATTGGGGGGCAGGATCATGGAGGGGTCGGGGCTTCTGTTGACCTTGGGTGGGGGACTTGCACTTTTTGGCAGGGCGCCCTAAAGTGCTAGACGAAACCGAGTTAAGGAAACGCGCAGTAGGGCGCCTGGGTGGCTCAGTGGGTTAAAGCCTCTGCCTTCTGCTCAGGTCATGATCTCAGGGTCTTGGGATCGAGGCCCATATCGGGCTCCCTGCTCGGCAAGGAGCCTGCTTCTCCTTCTTTCTCTGCCTGCCTCTGCCTACTTGTGATCTCTCTCTGTGTCAAATAAATAAATAAAATCTTAAAAAAAAAAAAAAAAGGAAACGTGCAGTCATTCAAGGAGAGGGACCTTGTGAGGGTTGCTCACCCGGTTCATCTCCGTTGTTTGGAAGCCGGTGGTGGGCGAAGGGCCGGTGTCGAGCCGCCCGGCGGTAGAGACACCACAGCAGCAGGAAAATGCCGATCAGCAGTCCGGTCCCCGCGAGGAAGAGGCAGAGGGCCCCGCCCGCCACGCCCCGGGGGCGCCCCACCAGGGTCACGCCTGAAGGACGAGGGTCCAAGGATTGAGCATCTAAACTCCCAGGCCCTACTTCCAGCGACCCAGGAGTCCTGGCCCCCGGCCTCCCTCTGCCCCCGCACCCCCAGACCATCCCTCAGCCTCCCCCTGCCTCAGACTCAGGAGCGGGGGTCCCCAGGCCTCCCTCCCTCAGACCCAGAAGTCCCGGCCCCCAGCCCCCTCCTCCCTCGGACCCAGGAGTCCGGGTCCTGGCCCCTCACCGGTCTCCTCCACTCGTTCCACCACGATGATAGTGCTGACTCTCTCACCTCGGCTGCGCCGCTGGGGGGCCCGCGGAGTGGCAGGGGCCGGCTGACTGGGGGAACCCAGAGGAGCAGGGGGGCCCGCAACCCGGGCTGAGGGAAGAAGGGCATCGGGCTCTTTAAGGCTAGAGTTCTGGGAGGCCTTCAGCTCAACTGTCCCGGGAGAAACCGAGGTGGCCAATTTAAGGGAGTCAGGCTGGGTCACTGTAGGGGTTTCTGGTTTGGGACTCAGGGGCAGCTCATTTAGGGGAGTTGCTTTGTCCTTGGAAGGTGTAGTTGTTTCTGGGTGAGGACTGGTGGAGATCTCAGGGTCAGAGGTCATGGGGTTCTCTGTGGCCTCTTGGTACTGGATTGTGGGGGATTCTGTTTGGGGAATTTCAGTGGGATTGGGGTTGTGAGTTATATGGGATTCTGGGTGGGGGGTTTCAGTAGGATCGGGATGGAGGGTCTGGAGGAATTCAGAGTTTGGGTTTTCAGTGGTGTCAGGGTTATGGGTTTCTGGAGATTTGGGGTAAAGAATCTTGGTGGGGCCAGGATGTGGGGTCTCAGGGACTTCTGCAAGTGAGATTTCGGTGGAGTTAAGTTTGGGAATCTCTGGGGATTCTTGGTGTGGAGTTTGGGGAGGGTCAGGTCTTGGGGTCTCAGGAAATTCTGGATGTGAGGTTTTGGAGGGATTAGGTTTGAGGGTCTCAGGGGATTCTGGGTGTGGAGTATCAGTCGGGGCAGGTTTGGGGGTTTCAGAAGGTTCTGGACCTGTCATTTTGGAGAGGTTATTTTTTGGAGCCTCCAGGGAGTCTGCTATTGAGGTGTCGAGTGAGTTAGATTTGGGGCTCTCGGAAGGCTCTGGGTGTGGGGTTTCTCGGAGGTCATGGTTGGTAGTCTCAGTGAAGTCAAGGCGAGAGGGCTCAGGGGAAACTGCATGAGGTGATTTGGAAGGCTCAGGATAAGCAGTCGCAGGGGAGTCTGGGTTAGGCAGGTCTCGAGTGGAATTCTCAGAAGCAGGAGGGGAGGTCCGAGAAGGTTGGCCCATCTTAGCGAAGTCAGAGCCTGTAAGTGGCGAGGCCGAAGGGTCAGCCTTGGAACCCAGCCGGGCGAGGAGGAAGACGAGGAGGAAGAGGATCGGGCTGAGGGATTTCATAGTTCTGGGAGACGCCAATGGCTACGGGGGAGCAGGAAGAAAGGGGTTAAGTTTGGAAGCCTGCAGGGAACCCCGGCCCAGTCCCAGAGGCCACGCCCACCCGGAGGCCACGCCCACCCGGTGGGCCAAGATCCGCTCGGAAAGGAGAGGGGAACCCAGCTGTAACTCCCTGAAGACTGTGGGACCGTAGACGTCGTAGTTAAGAGAGACTGAGGCGCAGGGCTTCTTGGGAGTCGTAGTTAATTTCCCTATCTGTTTCCCTGAGGGGGTCCCAGAAAAACTGGGAAAGACCTCGGACCTCTCCTAGTCCTCAGACCTCCTCGACTTCTATTTCAGAGGGTGTAGACCTTCAAGGGGACATAGGATCCCTTCCTCTCCAAGGGCTCCAGGGACACCTTCACCGCACAGTTGTTTACACTGGAGGAGGCTCAGAAGGAACGGCTGTGGGCTGGGGGCCCGACAGGCCTGGATCTGAGGGGGGAGGGAAACTCCTGGGACCTGGGAGAGAAGGCTGCTGGGGGTTCGCCCCAGTTTCCAGAGGATGAAGGACAATGTGGGTCTAAATTCCTAGTTCCTTAGGGAGGAGAGACCCAAAGGTTCAGATGCCTAGAATTTTGAGGGCGCAAGATTGGGGGGGTCTGGATTACAGGGGAGGAAGGAGACAGGTGTCTTGAACGCCACGGGACTGGGAACTCAGTCTTTGGCTCTCAGCAGATAGGGGTGTAGGGTTCTGAAAGGAGCAGGACTCTGGCCCCTCTCTTTATTGAGGATGGTGCTGAGATCCCAGGCTTTCAGGACTGGTCTGGGGCTGAGACACCTAGGTCTATGCTCAGGTGGAGGTGGGGGTAGCAGATACCTGCATAGGACACGGTTACTTGGGGCCTGGGGTCTCTTACCTGCTCAGTGAGGTCCAAGATACCAGCAGGTGAGCAGAGCTGGATGCAGAGATCGGTGAATGCTGCAGAATGGCTCCGGGAGGGGCAGCAGGAGGTAGGGTCCCAGGGGCGCAGGTGACGCACCTGACCCCCTCCCTGGGGATCCCGGGAGCCTGGCTACAGGCATGTGCTCTTAAAGGGGCAGAGATAAAGAACATCGTCTCTGGAATGGGGAAGGGAGTTAGGGGTTGGATCATCCATCTGGTGGAGGGATGTGGCCCAACCAAGCTATCTTTTCTTTGAAACCAGGGGTCCAGGCCATCTGCCATCTCCTACATGCAGACCCAACAGCCTAGATCCCTGGTGCCCTCTTACTTGAAGACCCAGGAGTCTGGGCCTCCACATGCTTCCCCACAGACCCAGGCATCCATGTTCCCAGGCCTCTGCTCTCTGGGGAACTAGAAGTACAGGGTCCCATGTCTTGCCAGTCAGATACCCAGAGTGCTACTGCCCTTTGGGACTTCTGAACCTTGGTCGACCTCCACCCACTGTGCAGAAAGCACCCTCTTAAGAGCCAGTGTGAGAGGACTGGGCCTTCGAAACACCCCCGAACTCCTCCCCAGGAAGGCTTAGGCCCACGCACATGGTAGTTCAGGGGCCCTGGTCTGTCTTCCCCCTCTTTGCAGATTTGCCTGTCACTTTACCTGCCTTCACCGCCTACCCCCCATACCCTTTTCCTTCTGCTGCCTCTCTCCCCCTCCATCTCTCACTCTATCTTCTCGGTTCTCTGCTGCCTGTATTTCTGTCTGGGCATCCCTGTGCTCACCGGCTGTCCTTCTATCTCATGTCTTTCTCAGAGCCTCCTCCCTCCATCTCCAGCTGGCTCTTTGTCTTCTCCCCCCCCCCCCTTCTTTCCTTCTTCCTCTGTTGCTCCCTTCCTTCCCCTCAGCCCTTTCCTCTGTCACTCTGTCTTTGTCCTTCCCTCTCATGGTTACTTCATCTGAGTCTCTGCTTCTCCCCATCAGTCCCTCCTCTGTTGCTTTCCCTGTCTCTTTCTCTGTGTCTCTGGCTTCTGCTCTGATGGTCCCTCTGCCGGTCTCTATTTTTATCCCTCTGACACACCTCCTGTGTCCACTTCTCTGTCTGTCCGTCTCTCCCCCTCCTGCTTCCCCTCAGGTCCCAGCTCCTGGTCCCAATTAGTTGGTGGCTGCCAAGGCAGAGGCAGGGCCCCCACTCCTGTCTCCTCATTACCGCTGGCGGCTCCTAATGAGCCTTGGTCGGGGGAGCTGACCTGGCGCCCCCAGCCCCCTGTCTGCGTCACTGCCCGCGGCGGGGGCTGCGGAGGCGATATAAGGGGGCTGCAGCCCGGCAGTCCGAGCCCACTGCGCGGTAGCGGGCCCTGCAAACAGGCGCAGGAGGTGGGTGGGTGGTGGGGTCCGGGGTTCTGGGCCAGGACGTGGGCCTCCCTGAGCTCTTCCCTGTCTCTCCACAGGTGATGGAGACCCGCCAGGTGCCCAGGAGCCCCCGGGTGCGGCTGCTGCTGCTGCTGCTGCTGCTGCTTGTGCCCTGGGGCGACCGCAGAGCCTCAGGAGTCGCCCTGCCCCCCGCCGGGGTCCTCAGGTACGCGTGGCACCCGGGAGGGAGGGGCGGGGATTCGGAGAGGTGGGACCCCACCCGAAGAGAAAGGGGCACGAGACGAGAGAGATAGAGATAGAGAGGGAGAGAGAGGAGGATGGAGACCAGGGGTGGAGAGAGGTGGAGTTGGGGACAGGGAATCAGCACGAGGAAGAGGTGCAAGAAGATTCTGAGAAAGGCCTTGAGAGATTTGAAAGGAGCCGAAGCAGCAGCGGATTCGTTCCTCGAGCAAAGTTTACTGGGTTCTTAGGCTGCCTCAGGCCGGGCGCTGAGCGCTGGGGGTGGACACAGGCATCAGCCTCCCTCTCCGTACCCAGGGCGCTTCGAGCCGGGGGAACAGAGCCCCGTACAAAGGGAGGCAAGGGGACAGAGGACAGACGCAGAGCCACTCCCCAGACGGTGCAGGGACGGGGCTTCGAATTAGACCGCGGGGGGTACAGGTGGCGGCGGGCGGGGGTCCGGGACCCGTGGTAACCGCCTCCCTTGGTCTCCTCGCAGCCTCCGTTCCCCCGGCCGGGCCTGGGCGGGACCGGCCACCCCGCTGTCGCGGCGGAGCCTGGCGCTGGCGGACGACGCGGCCTTCCGGGAGCGCGCGCGGCTGCTGGCCGCCCTCGAGCGCCGCCACTGGCTGAACTCGTACATGCACAAGCTGCTGGTGCTGGATGCGCCCTGAACGCCGCGCCCGCCCCACTTGAATAAAGATCCTGCAGTGCACTCTGGTCTGCGCCTCCTTCCTGCGCCCGGGGTGTGTGTGCGGGATGAGCGGGCGGGGCTTGCGTCGCTACTCCCCGTGTCTCGTCCCCTCGGTCCCCTCTCTCTCCCCCCCCCATCATCTTTCCCTCCCTTCACTCCTGTTCTCTGCCTTTCTGCTCTGCCCTCCCTCCACGCCCCAGCTCTGTCCCCTCCTCTCGCTCTGGGCCTCTGTCCTCCGCACCCGCGGCTCTGCTCCGACCCCACCGGCGGGTCTCCGTCCTCCGCTCTGGGTTTCTTTTCCCTTCTCTGGTTCCCTGCAACCTATCGGGTCTCTGTTTCCCTGAGTCTCGGTCCCCTTCTCTAGGTCTCTGTCCCTCTCTGGTGTCTGTTCGCCATCTCTGAGTCCCTGTACTTCTGTCTCTTTACACCCTCCCGCTTCCTAACCCTCTGCCTCCTCTCTCTAATCTCTCCGCCTCTCAAACTCTTCCTTCCATTCCTAATCGCTTTCTTTCTCTGCCTGATTCCCTTAGAACTTTCCTTTCTTCTGTCATGTCCCTCTTTCCCTCTTCCGGCTCTCATGTCCCCCCAGTTTCGCCGTTTCCACTCTCCTCACTTCCCGACTTCGCTGTGGGCTCAGCGGAAAGATTGGGAGGGTTGCCTCTAGTGAGAGATGTACCTACCAGGTTCCCCCCAACCTAGCTGTGTGGTATTGGGAAGGGCTGCTTAACCTCTGAGCCTTGTTTTCCTCATCTGAGGATTAACCGAGATACTCCATGGGACGACTTCATCACAGCGCCGGCGAAGCGTTTTGCTTCGGGTTTCTGCCTGTCTAGCAGCAGCCTTCAGAAGTTTGTTCAGGGTTTTCTGACTGCGTCCTTCCCGGGAGACCGCTGGGGCGGGAAGAGAGGACAGAGGGGACCAGGCGTCAGGCTCCCGGAGGCACAGGGCTGGGGCGCAGGTGAAGGGAAGAAGGAGCCAATTAGAAACCGTCTCTGCTTCTATCTCTGTCTCTCTCTCACCGGCGGCTCCCGCCAGGCCTTCGGTCCCAACGCTCGATGGTGACCATGGCAACCAACTCCAAGGGGTACGCAGAGGGCTCTGAAGAGCGCGCCCTGCGCGCAGCTCGGGCGGATCGCGCGCTGATTGGTTTCGAGAAGAGGGCGGGGCTGGGCGCGTGGGCTCGCGGGAAGGGGGCGGGGCTGGCGCTGGGTGAGTGGCAAGCTCTCGCCGCAGCTGTAGGTCTGGGAGGCGGACCGCGCCCTAATTGGCCCTTAGGCTTGAGGGGGTGGGCCTGATTCTCTTACTCAGAAATACTGAATAATGAAGGAATAACTATATTCCTCGACATCACCTGGAGTTGGCCAAATTTCATAAATAAGACTCTGAAAGTTAAGAGTAATTTCCCCAAGTTGTTGGCGCCAGTAAAGGACAAAAGGATAACTGGAATGTAGATCTGTGTGACTTCTGGTCTAGACCTTGCCATTACTCTCATGGAGAAATGGGAATAAAGAGTTATGAGCAGTTACTACATGCCAGGCACTCCTCTAAATATTGCACTCCTATTGGCTCTTGGAGCCTCACATCAACCGTGAGGAGCCTCACTGGCTTTTGGCTGGAGGGCCTGGTAGCTGGGTTTTTGCCTGAACTCCTTCCATATTTCCTCCCTAGATGTCTTCCCTGGCATTTGAGGCTTTTCATAAAATGGTGCCTGGAAGCCCTTCCCTCCCCCCTCTACTCGTCTCTCCCCAGGAAATTTCAGCAATTCCCAAAATGTCAATCACAGATCATAACAGGCAGAACCCCATACCCAGACTGGGCTCAAGCCTCAGGGCTCTGGCCACTTACTGGAACACTGACACTCACCCCACCCCACTTGAGCTGGGTGTTCTCCCAAACCCACTCCTTCTCATGGGTTCCCATTTTGGAGCCAGTCATTGGGTCAGACCCACGTGCTGGTCTTGCCCCTTCCTTCATCCTCCTCCTTCACAGCCATCAGTCTCTAGCTCCATCCTTCCTGCCCTGGCTCTCTCTGCCCTTCCCCTTCTTTCTAACCACATGCCCACCATAGCTCAGGCCTCATCCTCTCCCACCTGGACCAAGGTCCCAGCCTCCTCCCCACCTCCAGCCTCCCTTCATATTCATCCCCCATGCAGGCTCAGCAGCTCTCTTCCCAATCCTCCTTGCTCCCAGTCTTCCTCCCCTTTTCTTCCCTTTAATCTCAGCAACATGGTGCTTCCTAGGGCTCTCTGCCCACAGAGGCTCTTTCCCACCACCTGGTCTTCACATACACACTATTTCCTCTGCCCATGACACCCTCCTTTGGTCCCTGCTCAATGTAAAAAACTTTATTCATCTTTCAAGGCTGCACACAGATGTCACCTAATGGGGACAAAATCCCTATCCTTCCAGGACAGGTTAAGTGCATTTTCTGGGCTTCCATGGAACCTACAGCTACCTTCATCACTATCTGCCTTTAAATAGGGGTGACTCTGACCCTCCCCTGCTCAAAACTCTCCCAAGGAAGACTTTGTGGTGCTGAAATTGTTCATTTCTTGACCTGGGCTTTGGTTTTGTGGGTGTTTGCATATGCAAAAACTCATGCACCTGATACTTAAGATTTGTCCATTTATCTGTATGGTTCCATTTTTAGTGTATGCGCTGCTGAAGTGAGCATGTTTATTTATTTTTTTTAAAGATTTTATTTATTCATTTAATACAGAGAGAGAGAGATTACAAGTAGGCAGAGAGGCAGGCAGAGAGAGAGGAGAGAGGAGGAAGCAGGCTCCCCGCTGAGCAGAGAGCCCGACGCGGGCCTCGATCCCAGGACCCTGGGATCATGACCTGAGCCGAAGGCAGCGGCTTTAACCCACTGAGCCACCCAGGCGCCCGTGAGCATGTTTATTTATCTGTATGCAAGTTACAGCTCAATTAAAGCATAAAATAACCAAAAAAAACACCAAGCAATAAAATCTCTGAAAGCTCCCATCATCCTCAGAAAACCAGTGCTCTTCAGCCTGGCATTGGAGGGCTGCTTTTTCTACAGCTTTATCTTCCTTTCTTTAAAAAATAATTTAATGAAATTTTGAAAGATTTTATATATTTGAGAGAGAGTGAGAGAGCACAAAAGCATGAGTGGGGGAGGGGCAGAGGGACAAGCAGACTCCCTTGCTGAGTGGGGAGACCTTGCAGGGTTCGATCCCAGGACCCCGAGATCATGACCTGAGCCCAAGTCAGACGCTTAACAGACTAAGCCACCCAGGTGCCCCTACAACTTTATCTTCTAAGGTCTAACTGCGGCACGTGGATGAGCAGTAAGTGATGAGTGAGCAAATGGCACACTGGTCCACTTCCTGCCGGCTGTTTGCACTGCAGGGGACATCTGTGATGTGTGCCCGGCCCACGTGTCTCTCTCTCCCTCTTTCTGCCATGGGCGGGGGCGGGGGGGTGCTCAGTCTCCCAGCCTCTCTTGCAGCTAGGAGTGGTCATAACAAACACTTCTGGCCAATGAGACATAAACACAGGTCTGCTGCTGGCTCTGGGAAGGCCATGGCTTTTCTTTATAAAGAAAGGAAGGGACACGTCCCCTTCTTCCTACAGATGTGATGTATGAAGCCACGCCTGCCATCTCCTGAGCAAGAGCGAAGGGCCAAGAGGATCACAGAAAATCGTAGCTCCCTCGATCCCCAGGCTGTGAAGACTGAGCTGTGGGCCCACAGCTGTCCTCCTCCAGACTTGTTTTGGGAAGAAGATAAACCCCTAGTATTTAATCCATTCTTGGGTGTGTTTTGCTATTGCTCAGAAATGTAGTCACCAGTGTTAAAAAACCAAAAGACTTCACATAAAAACCCAATACAGGGGTGTGGATCCTGGAGCACTGTATCTGGGGTCCCCAGACCAGGGTCCTCCCATAATGCACAACAAGAGTAGTAACAGTAGGGTTCGCGGGGAATTGTCTGATTTGACCTCGCTCGGAGCGGCTCACACTGGGGGGGGCTGGAGGTAGCAGAGCTGGAGGTGGGGCCAGGTGGGGGGCGGCGACTGGCCCAGCAGCAGCACAGACAGCAGCAGCAGCAGCAGCAGCCCCAGGATGGGGGCCGGGATCAGCGGGGGCTGGGTGACCCTGGCCGGAGGCAGACCATTGCTCAGGGAGGGCCCCAGGGTGGGGGGCTGCTGGGGCCGTCTCAGCAGGGGGCAGTGCCCCAGCGTGTGCCGGCCACCCTCCTTCTGGAGACGCTTCAGGGCGCCCCTGAGTGGCTGGGGATGCAGGGGGGGCAGGCAGAGCTGGCCCCAGTCCGGCCTCCTGACTAGGACCAGCTCTCTGGGCACAGGGACCAACGCTTGCTGCGGCTCAGGCTCGGCGGGGCTGCGGGACAGAAAGGAGGGAGGGGCAATCACGCTGACCTTTTTCCTCCACCTCCAGGCCCCTTCCAGTCCCCATGGGTCCTGTTACCTCTCAAGAGGGCTTCCCGGAACGTCTCCAGGGTGCAGGTCCCCCAGAGGGCTGGGGAGATTGGCCTGGAAGGACAAAGGAGACAAACTTGAGACTGGGTCCTAGACTGAGAGAGGCCCTTGGTTCAGGCCACTGGACAGAAATGACCACACGGAAGGGGCTGGAACGCAGAGACACCCCGCAGGGTTGAGTTCCCAGCTCTGCTGGCTTCCGGCTGCATGTCCCTTGGAAGGTCACCCCATATCTCCATGCCCCGCTTTCCCCATCTGCTGGAAAGGGTCAGCGACAGTACCCAGCTCACAGGGCCAAAGGGGAGTCTGCAAAATTGTGGGAGGGCACGGAGCAGTGCCTGGCGCATAGTGGGTGCTCAGTTATTATGGGAGCTGCTCAAAATTACTGTTTCCATTTGCATCTGATTCTGGAAGCATCCAAGCCCCCTGAGGGCAGAGACCCCATCTTCTCCAGAAGCCTGACCCCACGCTGGGGCTAGTCCAGTGTGGGCATTCTTCCTGCCTGTGTCAGAACTGCAGGTGCTTTAAGGTGAAAGCCCCAAATATTCCTCCAGGGGCCACTTCATACCCCTATGTCCCTCTGAAAGGGCGCCTCCTCCTCTGCTGGCCCCAGGCTTTCCCACCCACTCCTTTGTTCCGTGGATGCTGACGATGGCAGTAAGTGCAATAACAAAGAATAACCGGGGCCACCAGACTCAGCCCCTCCCTTCACCTCTGCCACCGACTGTGCGCCTGCTCTGTGTGTGTGTGGGGGCCCTTTCCCGTGGTCCTTAAACAGCACCCGCACCCCCACCCCCACGCCTTGAACAGCTAGGGAGAGATCATCGTCAAGTCAGCTGTGAGCAAACTGGGGTGGGGTCCAGTCTCTGTGGAGGGAAGAGGGAGGTGGGTTTTGGGGTCAGGCTGCTCAGAGAGACCATCTCTCTGGGTTTGGACCCCGAAGGGGACCAGATGCCTGGCTCATGTGCAGGCTCTCAACGTCCTACCCTGAGGACCACGGGCTCCCTGCCTCTCCTCCCGAGCTTCCCTCCCTTCCCCTGCCTGAGAACAGACGGGCACCCGCACCCCACCCTGCAGCTCCGGCTTCGAGGCGCAAAGGAGCAAAGCGGCTGGTGTGTGTGGTGCCGGGCGGGGGTGCTGTGACGACTGCTGTGCCCCAGCGAGTTCTGGGGCTGGCTAGGGAGGGCCCGGCCCCTTCCTGTGTGTGGGCGCATGTGCGTGTGCATTTTCGCATTCCGGGGGTGTAGCCACGTCTGTGAGGCCTGTGGCTTAGCGGCTGCAGCCCTGTGTATGTGCTTGGGGGGGGTCCCCCGGGAACATTCTAACCGCCCACTGACCCGCAGGCCTCCCCCCATGGCGCTGTCCGCTCTCATTAGCTATAGCAAGGGCCTTGTTATCTCCTGGCCAAATGATTTTTCTGTCTGCTTGGGAGAAGAGGGGGTGTGGGTGAGGGCTGGGAGGGGCTGCCACCGCGTCACCCTCCTCAAGGGCCTGGAGGGGGTGGGACTGGGAAGGGGTGCTGGGGACTGCCCACCGTGATCTGGGGCTCTGCTTCCTCCTCTTCCTCTCTTCTGGGCAACCTGAGGGGGCAAGAGAGTCACTGTAAGCATCTTGCCTCGGCCTGCCTCCCGTTTCCCCCTTGTGGGGCTGGATAAGCCTTTAAAACAAGGGTCTTGGGCCCCTGGGTGGCTCAGTCATTAAGCATCTGCCTTCAGCTCAGGTCATGATCCCAGGGTCCTGGGATTGAGTCCCGCATCGGGCTCCCTGCTCAGTGGAAAGCCTGCTTCTCCTTCTCCTGCTCCCCCTGCTTGTGTTCCCTCTCTCTCTGTCTCTGCCAAAGAAGTAAATAAAAATCTTAAAAAATATAATAATAAAACAGGGGTCTTAATGGGTACCAGGCATCACAGATGGGTCCGAGGGTGTCCTGGAGCCCCATGAGCAAGCTGCTGTGTGTAGGTCAGTGCACATATTTTCCAGGAGAATTTTCAACAAACTCTCAAGAGTGTATGACCCCCAGAAAGAATAGGAAGGTCTCTTGATCAAACTGGTTTTCTCTTCCGCTATTTTTCCAGCTGATGCCCTACCTGTGAGCCGAGGCTTCTGCTCTCTTACTCTCCCAAATACCAGAGACTCAGAGCTGAGACTCAGAGCAGGCGTAGACCCGAGACCCCACTTCGTGCCTGGGGGGTTGCGCCATTTTTAGTGACTGCCAGTCTTACTGGGTCTTCTTTTAGGACCGAGATTCCAGAAGCCAACTGTGAGCAAGTCCCTCCACGAATCATTTCTCTTCGGTGGGCAAGCCCCCAGCCTCTGCCCCTCCAAGGGTTGCAGCTGCCTGAGCCCCTGAAATACCCAACCCAGATGCCCCTTGGAGACCTGGACATCCATACCACTGGCTACCAGCTTCACTGGGGACCAGGGGTCCAGCCCTCCAGCTGCTGCCACCCTGCCACCCTCAGACACAGCTGTGTCTTCAACTAGCACCCAAAAAGGCATCTAGGCTGGTAAGCCCCCAGCCTCCGCCCCGTCAGACACACAGCTGTCTCAACTCCTGGGACGGCTACTGGGGCCCCAGGTGGCTCTTCCCCTGCCGCCTCTCAAGATCCAAGCCCTCACCCCTAGTCACCTTTAGGGGCCACGGGATTCACTACCTCCCTTGCTTCCAGCTTCCCAATCTGTGGATCGTGCTGCCCGGCTCCTGGGAACCTCGGATGTCCAGCCCCGCCCCTGCTGCTGCTCAGCCCCCTTTCCCTTCCCTTGCCGGGTGACGCAGGGGGAGGTCATAGCTCTGGAGCCCCCTCCTGCCCAGTCTCAGCTTTCTCAGACAAGTCCAATTACAAACCAGTGGCAGGCAGCCTCATTAGTTGTTGCAGCCGAGAGCCTGGGGTGGGGGGGAAGGTATCACAGGAAACCACAGGCCCCAAGGCCAGGCCTTGAGGAGGATACGCCCAGACATCTAGTGCTTTATCTCTCCCCAGAGGCCTGCTGCCGAGCTTCCCAACAATCACAGGGCTGGGGCTCCAGGCACTACTGCTCGCACCAACCCTATCATAGGATTTGAACCCAGGCTGTCTGATTCCAGAGGCTCCGATTGTCTCCTAACTACCTGGGTGTTCTCCATGGGCCAGTCTGGGTTTCCTTCATCCCAGGGTTCCCTGGAGGCCTTGGAGAGGTGTGTTCAGTGACAGTAACCCAATGACTGAGGTGTCCACCAGCCAGACAACTGTCTTCTTGTCTACGAGTCTCCTATATGAGTACTGCTTCTATGGGACCCCGTTCAAGCATCGTGTCCCTGGGAAGCCTTCCCCCCACCCAGGTGGTTCAAAGGGCCAGATGTCCTCCCAGAACCGGCTGGGTCAGAGTCTGTCTCCCTCTAGACCAGCAGACAGTGAAGGCAGGGCTGGGGGTGGCTCATCCTGGTTCACAGGCCAAGGGTCACTTGGGTGGGAGGGAATGAATGATGGTGTGAATGATGTGCAACTCCCCCCAGGGCTTTTCCAGTCCTTGTACACCCGTTCAAGAATGTGGTGTCACCCCAAGGCAGGGGGATGGCTCTGGAAGGAACAAGCTTCTTACCACATGGATCGCTCCTTCCTTCCTCCCTGAGGGTGTTCTGGCTCTCCCTGCAAGTTTCTCTGTGGGAAAAGGAAAGGTTAGGTCTCCCAGGTGACACCTGTAAGAATTCACCACCTGCTTCTAAAACCTGCCCTCCTCTTGGGCTCCGGGGGGGGGGGCTGGCTCTACATCCTCCAAGAGTAGAACCAGACCCCTTTCTTCTCAGCACCCAGGACTCCAGGTCCCCCAAACCTCTCGCGCTCCCACGAGCTTCTCACACTCATGTGGACCCAAAGGAGGCCCTGGGTTTCCCTCCTGCACCCCCTTTTCCTCCCAGGTTCCTGGTCTGGGGGCAGCACCCCCAGCTGTTCTCGCTTAAGGCACAGGTCCTAGTTTCTCCTCCTTCCCTGCGGCCTTAGTCACCAACCTGACGCTATTTTCTACATACATTCCTGAGCTCCAGCCTTGTGCACCCACTGACCCGGGCAGCTCCCCGGTCGCCCCTCAGGGTCCCATCTCACTAGGCTGCAAGTAAGCTTGGCGTCTCTCTGTCTTCTCCCTTCCTAGCACCCTAGACCCGCAGCCCTGTCTCCCCTGCCCCACTTCTCTCTGCCCATCCCTCCCTCTCTATCCCAAGGCCTTGGCCTGCCTCAGGCTTTATCCTCTGGACTCTTGCCCCAGCCTCCTCCCTGGCCTCCCTGCCTCTAGTCAGTCCCCATGCCCTCTACCCACTACCTCCCAAGGATCTTTCTAGAGGGATCTTTCTACATTCAGAGCTGACCACACCCCCTCCCTGCCCTCAGCCATCCTGTGACTCGATAGAAAAAAGTACAATCTGGGCGCCTGGGTGGCTCAGTGGGTTAAAGCCTCTGCCTTCGGTTCAGGTCGTGATCTCAGGGTCCTGGGATCGAGCCCCGCATCGGGCTCTCTGCTCAGCGGGGAGCCTGCTTCCTCCTCTCTGTCTCTCTCTGCCTGCCTCTCTGCCTACTTGTAATCTCTCTGTCAAATAAATAAATAAAATCTTAAAAAAAAAAAGAGAGAAAAGTACACTCTCCCCGCTTGATTTGCAGGGAATTCCTGTGGCGATCGGGCCTCAGGGCTCCCCGGCCGCGCGCCGCTGCCTCTGCTGCCCAAGTGTGTTCTGTGCTTTCACGCCCCACATCCTCGCACATGCGCCTTCTCCCGCCAGGAAGCCTTCTCTCTCCTGACGCCACTCAGCTTCGCTCTCGTCTCCAAAGTAAACTCAAGTGTCGGTTTCTCAGTGACACCTCTCCAGTCTCCCACCTGACACAGGTCTTCCCTTCGCTGGGCTCCCTCAGGGCCTGCTGGCTACCTCTGCACACCCATCACCCTGCATGGGGACGGCCCACTCTATGACCTCCCCACCAGGCCCTGAGCGGCTCCACGCTGTAGCTCCGGGACCCGGGGGCACCCTGAGGCCTGGGTCAGTGCTCCGTTGGATGGGTGTCGAGAGCTCCCAGAGGAATTCACTCTGACTCACAGCTCCTCGGAGGGATGGGACTCTGCCACCCACAGGCTATGTGACGGCGGACATGTGACCTCTCTGATCCACAGTTTCCCACGGGTAACAGCATGAGGGGTGAGGATGCCTACCTCGCAGCGATACCGGGGGAGGGAAATGAAAAATCAGGGGCGCCTGGGTGGCTCAGGCGGCTAAGCTGTTAAGCACCTGACTCTTGGTTTCGGCTCAGGTCATGATCTCAGGGTCATGAGATGGAGCCCCCTGTCGGCCCCGTGCTCAGCGTGGAGTCTGCGGGAGACCGTCTCTCTCCCTCTCCCTCTGCTCCTCCCCCAACTTGAGCTCAGGCATGCTCTCTCTCTCGCTCAAATAAATAAATACATCTTAAAAAAAGAAATCAGGCAGCAGAGGCATTGAAGGGAAACACAGAAGCTTCTCTCAACCCAGGGAGAAAGTGAGCAAAGAAATGAGTTTCTCCTTTAAGAACAGTGAACAGTATAATTCTGAAGCAGTCTTATTTTCAAGACAATGTAGTTACAGAGCTGTGAGCAATAGTTCCTTAAAAAGAAAGAGTGACAGAGAGACTTCTAGCACTAATAGGTTAAAACCTCACTTTTCTATTGTGGACACTGAAGATGAGTTGTCTCGGTTGTTTTGAGGGATGTGGAAATATTGCCCAGGTAATTACAGAAGTCCTAAAACGACCACTGTGGGTGAGTTCAAGATTTCCACAGTGGACTTGCTAAGCTGTTCTTAAAAATGCCTCGTATCCCAAAAGTAAAAGCTTCATGTATCTTTATGGTGTCGGAGGAGCGATTCACTTCTTAGCTTCCCCCAGCGGGACCATTGTAAATGCAGTGATTCCTGACAGTGTTTTCTCAAAGACAAAACTACCACCGTGCAGTTTGTATTCGCTTGGTTTGCTCTTGTCCACTCCCCTTGCAGGACAAGTCCCCAGAGGGCAGGGATGGTGTCCTGCCTGGCTTGGGCTCTGTGTCCAGCAAGCCCTTGGTCAACATTTGCCTGTGGAATGGGCAGCAAGCTTGTGGCACATGGAGTCCCAGGGCCCTCTCCCAGCTCCTGGACTCCGGTGGCCACGGAGCCCTCCCATGCTCACCTGCGTCCCAGTTGGGGCTTTAAGTAGAAACTCCACTTCCTCATCCGTCTCAATGATGACCTCCTCCCACTGCCACACTCCACACAGAGGGCTGGAGAGAGCGGCGGCTGCCACTGCTTGTTTCTGGGAGAGGAGAAGCTGTTTCTGAGGGCAGGGAGGGCCAAGTGAAGGCAGAAGATGGGCCAGAGATGGAGATGGACATATGCTGAGCCATGGGGTGGGAGGAGACGGGAGGCTGGGGTGAGGCTGGGCGGGGGAGCAGGTGGAGGCAGGACCTGGGAAGGGTTTGGCAGCAGGACCAAGATTGGGGTAGGGATGACATGAAGGACTGAGATGGTCCTGGGGGGGCGGGGGGAGGAGATGGGGTGGGTGAGAATCAGGGCTACGTCAGAGCTGTGGCCGGCAGTGGGTTGGGATGTTCCCAAGGAGCTGGGCCTACCTGCTGAATGGCCTCAATCTCCATCTCCAGTGACGGCGGCAGCAGCCTGGTCCAGCCCATTCTTCTCACTTGGGCCCCTTCCAGCAGCCTGGCCACATGGTCAAGAGAGAAAGGCTCTCTCTGTGCCTGCCCACTCCCTGGCAGTCCACTCACTCTGGGGCAGCTGCTCTGTCCACCTTGGGGCTGGAGGTCGGGGGTCCGTGCCTTTGGGCTCCCCTCCTTCCTCCTCTACCCCTGATGTTCCACTCACTCATCCGACCCCTCCTGGGTCTGACTCAGCTGCTCCTCCAGATGTGAGATTTCCAGCCTCAGTTCCTGCAAAGGAGAGAGTGAGGGACCCCTGTCTTTCCATTCGTCTCCATCTCCCAGCCTTGGGCTCCTCTTACAGTCAATTCCATTTCCCTGACTCCTTTGGCTTCCTCTAGACACGTATAGCCATGGGATAAGGGGAAGAAAGCAGTGACAGAAACTTAGGAAGCCAAAGAGAGACAGAGAGCACCAGGAACAGAGAAGGTAACCCACCAGCCAGGAGCAAGAGACATGGACGGACCCAGCTTCACAGGCAAAAGACACGCGAGGTGTAGGAGACTCCTAACGATCGGGGACCAACAGAGGGTAGAGTCGCCCGTGGAGACAGACAGACAAAATCAGAGAAAGGCAGACACACAGAAAGATGAGAAGGGGAGATGTGTTGACAAGACCCCCACAGAGAATGAAAATGGACTGGAGGTGGAGATACACAGGGAGGGGGAGGGGGAGAGAGAGAGAGAGAGAGAGAGAGAGAGGGAGAGGAAGGAACAGAGGACAAGTAAAAAGGCTGAGAGAGACACAGACGCCACAAGACGGACAGGGGCAGGAAGAGGCAGCGAATGGCAGAGACAGCAGGAGAGCGGGGCCAGGCAGGGCGCCGAGGGCGGGAAGGCAGCAGGCTACCTGGGTCATCGTTCTGTACTCCTCCAACGTCCTGGCCAGACTCTCCGCGTGGCGAGTGCGCTGGGGAAGCCCAAAGCCCACTGAGACAGGGCCCAGCCCCGCAAAGATGCAGAGGCAGGGGGAGGGGAGACTGGCAGGCTGAGCCTTGGGGGAAGAGCTAGGGCCCGAGGGAGAGCGGCAGGTTTCTAGATCCTGCAGGGACAGGCTTGCCAGGCTGGGGGAACCCTGTGATTTCTCTGGGCTGCTTATCCAGGGATGAGACCCAGGCAGGACTCCCCTTCCAGACCCTGGAGCAGGGGCAGGGGACAACCAGGAGCACATGGAGGGCAAATGTCCCCTCACCACCCCCAGTCCCCTCACCTCCGAGAGGACAGCATCTCGTTGGCAAATGAGGCGTTCACACTCAGAGAGCTGCCGCTGCCAAGGAAGGAGTCCATGCATCTGTCCGGCCTCCCAGGACTGGCCTCAGCCGGTGCTGTGCTCCCCAGGCCACCCAACTCCCCCGAGCCCCACTCCTCAACCTCCTGTGCTGTCTCTGGACATCAGCCACCCAGAGAGAGATTTCAGCCGAGCTGCCTGGAGCTCTGGGAGCCTGATGGCTTGATGAAGTCCCCGGCTCTCACTCGGCCAGAGTGGCTGAAATTGGTAGAAATGACACTAGGGAGGGGTGGCACCTTCAAAACCTCCTTCTCCGTAGCCAGCTCCTCACTCCTCCTTTTGACTCCATCCCGCTCAGCCAGCAGCTTCCCGTTCTGGAAGAAGGAAGGACCACTTCAGCCAAAGGCAATGTTAGCACCCGCAGCTGACATTTCCTGAACACCTGACGGGCAGCGACAAGCCTTGTGCTGAGCACTTTATATATTTGGGCCCAGCGAGTCCCTCACTCATCCTATGAGATCTCAGCTGTGATTTCTCTGTGCGTCACGGGCTGCTTGCCTGTAAAAAAATGCAGAGGAGATAGGACCTACTTCACGGGGCTGATAATAGTATCTGCAAGCACCTCTGAGCAGCTTGCAAGCGTTACCTCCTTCTCCTCCATTGTGCAGAGAAAGGCAAGTGTGGCACAGAAAGGTTGAGCACTGCCCCTCCAGGCCACACAGGTGGTAATTCACTGCAAATAGGCGCTACTATATGTTAATAAGCACAAAGCATTTAGAGTAGCGCCTGGGGCATACTGAATGTTCAGGAAACAGAAAATATGTATTTTATTTATTTATTTTTAAAGATTTTATTTATTTATTTGACAGAGAGATAGAGAGTGAGCACAAGTAGGCAGTGTGGCAGGCAGAGGGAGAGGGAGAGGCAGGCTCTCCACTGAGCAGGGAGCCGGATGCGGGGGTCCATCCCAGGACCCTGGAATCATGACCCGACCCGAAGGCAGCCGCTTAACTGACCGAACCACCCAGGCGCCCCTAAAATATGTATTTTAAAGATACTTTCAAAACTTCGTATTCTAAATGTTTTTCACGCACACATAAGTAAAAATACCAGTATAATGGACTCCCACTGCTCACTGCCCAACTTAATAATTACTTACATTTTCCTAGTTTCTTCCCTATTCTCCAAGTTTTTTGTTTTGTTTTGTTTAGCAGATGACTCTAAACCAAACACCAGGTAGCCTGTGATTTCTGTCTAGAATGACTCTGGCATTTTAATTTCCTATTTAAGGAGTTTTTTACCTTACCAAACTCACAATACCATGATCACTTTTAACAAAATAATTCCTTACTGTTATCTGATATCAAATTTGTGTTTTTGTTTTTTTTTTTCATTTTGGTTGTCTCACAGAGGTCTTTCCACATTTAGTTTGTTTGTATGAGGATCCAAACAAGGTTAACTGGCTTTTGGTTGAAACGTTTCATTTCTTTTCCTCTGACAATGGTCGCCCACCTGTCCTAACCCAGGTACTTTTTGGGTTCCGTCTTTTGGGGAAGAAATCAAGTTATTTGCCCTATAGAATCTGTGCATTCAGATTTGGTTTCCTGAGTTCTCATTCCCGCCGCAGGATGTTCATCATATTCCTCCAACCTCTTCATTTCCTCGAAACTGGTGGGTAGATCCGGGACCCCTTCCAGGCTCCTGTTCAATTTTTTGGCAGGAAGATTTCCTGGGTGCTGCTATGTATGTCACGTTGTGCCATTCGGGAAGAATGTCATGTCTGATTGTTAATGTTTTAACTGGCTTCACCCTTCAATTTTACAGAGGAAATTGATGAGTGGAGGGGCTAAGAAACTTGGCCAAGGTCACATGGTAAATGAGGGGACTCAAACTCAAATCTGACTCCAAACGCTGCACTTAAAACCCTAGACTCTCGGGTGCCTGGGTGGCTCAGTGGGTTAAAGCCTCTGCCTTAGGCTCAGGTCATGATCTCAGGGTCCTGGGATCGAGTCCCGCATCGGGCTCCCTGCTGGGTGGGGAGCCTTGCTTCCTCCTCTCCCTCTGCCTGCCTTTCTGCCTGCTTGTGATCTCTCTCTCTCTGTCAAATAAAAAACAAACAAACAAACAAAAACCCCTAGACTCTCTCTGAGCCAGATGCAGCCCCGGGTGAGAATAGGGAACCAGCTTCGTCTCTGGCCTCCCGGAGCTCCTCGCTAGAGGTGGGGACTGGTGCAGAAACAGATGATAACAACTCAGGAGGCAGACTCCGATGAGGCCTACGGTCTGGGTCCTGTGCAGCCCGGATGAGGGGCTTCCTGCAGAGGCAGGGCTGGGGCACCCTGAGTCATCTAGGGGGATGATTATTCGAGAAAACAAGGGCGCCAGCAGAGGGGCAGCCCATACCAGGCATGAAATCGGTTCTCACGATAAAATGGCCCCAAATTGGGCGCCTGGGTGGCTCAGTGGGTTAAAGCCGCTGCCTTCGGCTCAGGTCATGATCTCAGGGTCCTGGGATCGAGGCCCATATCGGGCTCTCTGCTCGGCGGGGAGCCTGCTTCCCCCTCTCTCTCTGCCTGCCTCTCTGCCTACTTGTGATCTCTCTCGCTCTGTCAAAATAAATAAATTAAAAAAAAACAAAAAACAAAAAAAAAATGGCCCCAAATTCAGTCTAGAGTTTCCAGGCACCAAAAACTTAGCAACTTGTGCTGACTTCGATGTGAAGCAGCCGCGGGCAAAAGCATTTCAGGGCAGAGAGGCAGCTGGACCTCCCTTGCCACGCCCCTCCTCCCTGTGCCCCTGGGGACACCAAGGCCAGTTCCTCCCTCTCTCCAGCTGGCTGGGCTCCAAGTCCTCCATCAGTCGTCCCTCCTTCTCAGTCTCTGAGGGCCTGGGCTGCCAGGTGAAGGGCAGAGGAAGGACAGGCCAGGAATGCTGTGTCAACATCTGTCCACCTGGTGGGGATTTGGAGGCTGGATTCTGGGCCGCCCGACAGGGAACCTGGTTACTCAGCCTCTCCTGCCTTCTTCTGCAGTAACCCGAGCCCTGCTCTGTAGATTATCTGTAGGAAAGCCGAGTGTCTGAGTGTCCCTTACTCCAGCATTATTCTCCTGTAACTTGAGAACTCGATCTCTAGACGCTCTGTAGGCTGCTGTGGGGAGGGGAAACGTAGGGAGGGAGGCAACCAAGAATAGCTCCGGTTTATCGAGCGCCTAGGATGTCCCAGGCGCTGTTTAAGGCACTGGACCTGGCAGCAGGCCTTCTGGGCTGGGAGGAGGCAGGGACTGCTGGCTGCAATTCACCCTGCTTAGTCCTTCTGCTTTTGTCGGGGGTCCACTGTCCACATGGGCAGGTGGGTCCTAGCCCCACTCTGGGGGGGTGAATAAGAGGAAGATTCAGGAGATCTTGGCAGATGCAGGAGAACTGGCTGGTTAGCTAACCCAGCAGCCATTCTCGCCCCCTCTCACTTGCTCATCTCCCACTCCAGAGGCAGAGGAAGGTCACATTTTCTCCCAGCCTCCCTTGCAGCTGGGGGTGTGATGTGATCCAGTTCCTGCCAGTGTGATGGAAGAGAGGTATGCTAGGGTGCTGGGCGTAGTGGGGGTGCTTCCAGAAAAGCTTTTCCTTCTGATGAAAGGAGAGCCATGGAAGCTTTAGCTGGGCCCTTGCCCCTCTCCGTCCTGCTTTGAATGAGACCACGAGGGCAGAGCTGTTGCAGCCATTTGTGATCATGAGGCCATAGGCCAAAGAATGAGCCTGAGTCACCAAACCAACACAGACAACTTCAAAGTCTCTTTGTTAAGGAAACAAGTGTCCTTTGGATTGAAGTCACCATTTCCTCAGTATTCTCTTCCTTGGAGCTGAAAGTGTTCTGGCCCATCCAGGGTTGGATTACCCATGCCAGCGAGTGGTTCGGCTACAATCATATGATGTCACTTTGGCCAATAAGATATAAGAGGGAGGTTCTGCCATGAGGCTTTAGGGAAAATTTCTCCTTGTTCTTAAAAAGAGATGTTCTGGAAGAAAACAGTCACATCCTGCCTGAACCCATGCCTCACACTGTGGCAGCAGTCCCGTGGTGAGACTCCCATTGTTCCAGAGGACAGAATTTTCATGGAAGAGCCAGAGAAAAATAGTGGGAACATTTTGGATTTAAATGTAAAAGTCAGGGGCGCCTGGATGGTTCAGTTGGTTGGGCATTTGTCTTTGGCTTGGGTCATGATCCTGGGGTTCTGGGATCGAGTCCCACATCAGGCTCCTTGCTCTGCGGAGAGCCTGCTTTTTCCCTCTCCCTCTGTTTCTGCCTGCTGCTCCCCCTGCCTGTGCTCCCTTTCTTTCACTATCAAATAAATAAATAAAATCTTTTTTTAAAAAGTAGTAAAAGCCATAATACAGATGTAGGACAAAGAGATTTGGGGGCGATTGGGCAGAATCGGTATCACTGTCTGGACTGGGCAGAGGTCCTCAGCGCGGGGGAGGGGCGGAGGAGAGTCAAAGAAGAGAGCAGAGGGAAAACCAGCCCAAGTCCCGGGCTGGTGCGAGGGGCGGAGAGGGAGTTTGTAGTTGGACCACACTACCCCTTGGATGTCTGGGAATCCAGAGGGGGCATTTCTCGGCTCAGTCTCAGAACCAGCAAGGCCTATAAGTAACAGAATGGATATGGCTGCGTGAGGACTGGAGGCAGAGATGCCCAGCAAGGTCCCCTGTGGCCACGGAGAGTCTCAAGAAAGCAGCTAAGCCTCCTCTGTGGCCCTGGAAGGGTGTGGCAGGGGCTGAGGGAGAGCCCCAGAGGTTCTCGTGTGTTGGGGGCTCCAGAGGACCACCACCAGCAGATGCAGTGAGGACTGTACGTCCAGAGACCAGAGTCAGGTCAGCCTCCCAGTGGATGCCAGCGTGTGGTGGTGACTAAGGCTGAGGACCAGATGGGATGATGAACATCAATCTTGTGACCAGCAGAGAGAACAGACGCTGAAGGAGGACCGCTGAGCACTCAGTGCTCCCGGAGCACTGAGATGCCGTGTGGGTCTCCAGCAACTTAGACACTACCTTGCAGAGGGGGGTAATGAGTTTCATTGATTGATGAGTTTCAGTTTCCACCTAAAAAGGACTAGGTGGGCCCAGATTTACTAAGATGATGTTCTCTGCGTCAGATGGAACCAGGCTTGAATCAGACATGTGGTTGAATTGGGCCATTTCAGGCACTGTGCTAGGCCCCAGGCTGAGAACTGTCCTTTATTTCTACAACAATCCTGGCGAACAGATAGTCCTCTCCCATTCTCGGGAAGGGGGAGTCACGTGCCTGAAGGTGGTCTGTCTTGTAAGTGGCAGAGATGAGATGTGAACTCAGGGCTGACTTCAGACCTGTGTTCTTTCCACCATAAAAAATGCTAATATGTGAACAACACTGGTAAACTTTCAGTGAGCACTTCCCATGGGTCCTGCCTCATGCCTAAGACTACAAGCATCCTTGTGTTTAAACCTCACGCCACCCGATGGGGAGATTCTGTTATTTTGCCCACTGTTACAGGTGAGCACACTGAGGTACAGAGAGGAGATGGGCAGGCCCATGCTTAGGTAGGAAGCCCCAGCATGAGCCCAGGCAGTCCGCCCCATGCCCTACAGTCTTGCCAACCAGGGCACGCAGCGATGTGACCTTCAGAGACACTTGTAAATTATTGGGATTCTGGGGTCTCCCTCTACAGACTGTCAAGGTGTTTGGGTGGAGGCTGCTGGGGGTGTTTGGGGGCAGCAGGGGTAAGGTGGGACGATCCCGAGGACCGGGGAAGGGGTAGGGGTGGGCAATGGGCCTCAGCTTACCTCCTCCTGCAGAGTCTCCATCTCGGCCACCAGATGCTGCTGTTCCTTTTCCTGAATGACCCCAGAGAGAGGACAAAGGCTTCTGTCTGGGTCTCCTTGCCCCCATATTGCCCTTCTCCCACACCTGGGAACCCGTCTTGGGTCTGGGTCATAGAGGAGCAAGGCTGTGAGAATGGGTCTGGGAGCCCTGACGGCTCCTGCTGTCCCCTCTGTCATGAGAGGGGTGGCAAATAGATCTGGACCCTGAGTCTGGAGCAAGTAGGACCTGGAGTCAGAAAGGAAGCCAGGGTAACCCCTGCCCTTTCCCATTCCACTGTCGGGCTCTATTGCTCCGACTCCAAGAATGGGGGAAGGAAGAGGGCACCTTTGTGGCCCTTCCCCAGAACCCACCATCTGCCGGGCCTGGGCCAGGAGGCTGCGGTTCTGTTCCTCCAGGCTCTTGGCCAGAGTCTTCAGGTCCTCCAGCTCCTCATCCACATCCCGGGCACACTGCAGAGCCTGCTGGGTACTGAGGGGGGCCGCATGGGAGAGAAATAGAGACCGGAGAGACAGAGCTACTCAGAGAGTCGGAAGCAACAGAGAAATCCTGACAGGGACCTTGGAGGGGGGCACAGAAACCCAGAGGGAAGAGCGGGGGAAGAACCTAGTGCAGGACACAGAGACCCATTTTCGACCTAAAAGACCAAGGGGGCGGGACAGAGACCTGGAAAGAGCACAGGGACGGGCACAGGCTGCCGATACAGAGACGCGGAGAAGAACGGAGAGGGGAGTCTGAACCCAAGAGGCTGCGAGACAAGAGCCAGGGAGACACAAGAGAGGACGAGGAAGAGCAGAAGCGACAGGGCAGGAGGGAGAGGGAGAGCGCGAGGAGGGCCCACCTGCGAAGCTGCTTGCGCAGGGCCCCGATCTCCTCCCCGAGGCGCGCGGACCCCTCCTCGGCTGTCTCCACGCTGCGCTGCAGCTTGGCGTTCTCCTCGGCCAGCCTGCGGTTGCTGAGCTCCAGGTCCTCCAGGCTGCTCAGCAGGTCGGCAGTGGCAGGCCTGGGGTCAGGGGGGAGCTGGTCACTGGCCACGGCCCCCAGGTCCCTTCCCAGGCAGGGGTGGCGGGGGTGGGGAGGTGAGGCTGCTCCGGAGAATGAGGAACAGGAGACAGACTGCCCTGCTCCCCCGGGGCTGGCAGCACAGCCACCCCCCACCCCGCCCCTCACCCACTCCCCCGAAGGACCCCGCTGAGCCCTGCGGCAGGGAGGCTGGAGGGCATGGGCGGTGGGGAGGGCAGGGGGGGAGCATAGGTACAGCTCAGCTCTGGGGTCTTCGCCTCCAAAGCTCTCCAGGTTGGCTGGCTCCTCGGCTTCTGCGCATCCTGGAGGGAGACAGAGGGCGGTGGGCTCCCCAGTGACCTTAGGAGCCGGGGCGCCCCAGGACTGGGGATTGGCCTCCACTAGCCTCACCCTCCCATTTGCCCCGGGTCATGTCATCTGCTCCCGGGGCTACAATCATATCCACCATCGGAAAGGCCTCTTGCTCACTGGTACCCTGAGCTCAGGCTGGATCTCTCTTGAAGCCCTGAATTCACCACACCCAGCAGCACCTCACCCCCACAGTCTCCCCTACCCCCACATCTGTTCTTCTTCCCGGTTCCCCCCGCCCACTCACCCAGCCACCGGGCTGTCCTGGCTCCCTTGCCCCTCCTCACCCCCACAGTCTCCCCTACCCCCACATCTGTTCTTCTTCCCGGTTTCCCCCCGCCCACTCACCCAGCCACCGGGCTGTCCTGGCTCCCTTGCCCCTCCTCACCCCCACAGTCTCCCCGAGTCCAGGCCCTGATCTTCCTCCCTGACTCTGCGCCACTCTCCTCTCTGTGTCTCGGCCAGTCCTGGCTCAGGTTTCTCCCTCTCTTCCTGGACCCTCACCACAACCTCATCCCCAGCCTCCCGGCCTCCTGGCCTCCAGCCTCCTCGCCCTGTCCTTCCCCCACCCAGAGGGGTGTTTCCTGTGGTCCCCAAGCCTGGCTGAGAGAGGTTCAAGGGAACATCAAGAAAGCTGTTGTTATTATTATGATTTGCTTTTGTGTTGTTTTTGTAAGGTGTAACAGGAACACTTGTTTAAGGAGCACCTCCTATGTGTGAGGTCCTAGGGATAAAATGGGGAAAGGAACAACAAACCAAACAGCAGGACAGATAACTGAATCAGATGGTCAGATTCCTCCAGGTAGAGAATAGGTCTGTGAGTGAGCCTGGACAGCCAGGGACTAGAGCCTGGGGCATCCTGGGGCTTCCCCAGGTGTGGGAGGTTTATGGTTCGGAAGAGCGTGGTGGGCAGGCACCTCGCACATTCCAAGCTGAGCCAGGAGGCCGAGGGAGCAGGGACTAGAGAGTAGGCAGGAGCCCAGTGACGCTGACACGGAGAGGGAGGGAGGGGCTTGCAGGCCTCTATGATAGGGCTGCAGTTAGGAGGAGGACTTGGAAACAGTCCCTGAAGAAAAAAACCCCCAAAGCTCAGGGAAGGTGGGGAGGGAGCCATGGAGGTGCCTAGAAAGCCAAACTCACAGCTCCAGGCGAGAGCAAATGTGCCAGGGGTCCCACCCAATGCCCCTGGCTCCCAGCCCCAGGTGGGAAGTCCCTCCCACTGTCTGACCCTGGGCCTGCCTGCTTCATTCTATATATAGTAGTCTCACCAGATGGCGGTTGCTGGGAGGTCAGGGCCCCCTCGAAGGCTGTCTCCTCTTCCAGCTCTAATCCCCTGTATCAAAGGGATGAAGCTTAGAGCCCCCTGCAGCCACCCCCATCCTGACCAGCCACACAGGGGGATTGCTGGTGGCGGGAGGAGGGGCCAGGTCAGGTGAGAGCAGGAGCACTGAAGCACCACGGTGGGGAGGAAGATAAGGCCAGATGGCAAGAGCCCTGGGCCAGATGGAAAAGCAGGAGGGGCAAGGACTGCGTTTGGAGAAGGGATGGGAGGGGCCTCTGTCAGCCCCCAGCACCCCCACGCCTCCTCTTTCCAGCCCCTTTTATTTCTGCCTCCTCATCCCGGGAACTTTGTCTTCAGACCCTCCACCCCATCCCCCCAACCCCATCTCTTCACTTTTCTCTCCTCCTCATCCTCCTTCAAACCACAGTAGGTCCCTGTGCCCAAAGCATGCTGGCTGCAGTAGGCAGGTGTGAGGTTAGATCTTAGGAAGGACTTTCCGGGGGAGGGCTGGAGGTGTAGAGACCCACCCTTCCAACTGACAGGCAGCGATCCAGTCCCGCATGACAGCCAGGAAGGTGTCCAAGTCCACAGTGGCCTGAGGGCCCTCCCCATTGGGGTCCAGGTTGCAGGCCAGAGTTTGGAGGCGTGCATCCTGGGAGTCCTGTCCTGTCACAGCCTCCAGGTAAGCTAGTACGTGGGTCACAGCCACAATGCCTGGGGACAGAGCATGCTGTGAGGGAGTCTGGGGCAGGTGGGGGGTAGGGGGAGGTGATGGCTTGAAAGTAGGACACCAGTGGCTTGACTAGTGGCACCCCTGCACCACAGCTTAACCCAGACACTTTGGGCAAGTCCTTCCCCTCCTGAGTCAACCTTTTCACCTGGAAATGGAGCCCAGCCATCGTCACTCACAGGGTGGACCGAAGAGGACCTGCTGTACCCCATCAGGCCCACAGTGGCTGCCCTGCCTTCCTCTCCCCAGCCCCCCCCTTCCATTAATGTCCTCACCCTGAACGGCCTCCATCCCTTTACCCTTCCTCCCAGGAAGCCTCCCACAATCACCCACCTCGCCCTGCAGGCCCCCCAAGAAAAGCCCCTTCTCTATGGCTCCCCAGTTCCCAGCATCCCCCTGTGTCCCTTATTACTCCTCGTGTCTGCCAGGACCACTGCTGCCTGGCCCCCCATCCCGCCCCCCCAACCTGTCCTCTGGGTGTCACAAGCTTCGAATGTAGACTTGAGTATTTGCTCCTCCAAGCTCAGCAGCGTCCCCAGGCTCCCCTCCTCCAGCTGGTCCCAGAGGTACACTGGGGAGACAAGAGGGTCAGCCCACCCGTGAGAAGAGGGATGAGAGAGAGTGACCCTACGTCCTGTGCTCCTGCAGAGGAGCTCCTTGGAGTTGGGGCTGGTAGGGAACAGCAGGAAGCTTCGGGGGGAGGGGCGGGGACAGCAACTTAAGGGTCTCTGAGTGGCTTCCTAGGTCCGCACCCTGAGGATGTGGGCCCTATCTTTCATGCCAGGAAGTCCCCCCTGCTGTCTAATCCTTTGTGTCCAAGCCACTCAAAAGCCCAGATGACAAAGGCTCTGAGATCACCCTTTCCTCCTCTCTTCTCCTGCTGCCCAGGCTCCGCTCAGAGGGGGCTAGGGGCAGAGGAGGGCAAAGAAGAGAGGATTCTGGGAGGAGCTGAGGGTGAAGAGGGGCTCTCGAGCCAGGAACAATCCAATAAGGCGCGGGCAGCCTGGATCGATTCTGCCAGCCACATCTCCGGTCTCCCCCCCTGCCTTGGGGGGGCGGGTACCTCCTACCTGAATCCCCAGGCGAGGCTGGCGTCATTGGCGCCCACAGCCAGGGGCCTGAGGTGAGAGGGGGTGGGTGATCTAGGGAGGGCAGGTGGTGGGGGAGCGGTTAGGAGCTCAGAATCCAGCCATAAGACTGTGGGCATGTCGATTCTCCTTTCGGAGCCTCAGTTTCCCGACCAGTAAAATGGGCGGGTAGTGATCCTTCCCTACCTTACCAGGGCTGGGAGGGCTAGGTTTGTGTATGGGAACAGCCCTCCCAACACAAACACACAATGTGCATGTCCCCAGGTCTGTTAGTCTGCTGCTGTATCCACAGTGCCTGCATATAGTAAGCACTCAATAAATGCTCCAAGATACAGGAGGAGATCCTCCACCCCAGGAGTCGCTGGGACTGGAAGTGACCTTCAAGGCTCCCTGCCCTGGCCTTGAACAACTGGGTATAGCAGCAGGCCCAGCACAGGCTGCAGGGTCTGACGGACCCTAGGGGCAACCTGAGCAAAGAGCATAGACTCTCTGAGCCTCCTCTTCTGGGGGTTTTCTATGGACCATGGCAGCTGCTATTATTAGCCCCACGTAACAGATGAGGAGACTCAGGCACAGAGAAGTTTGGAACTTGCCCCAGGTCACCTGTTCAACATATGAATGCTTTTTTTTTTTTTTTTAAGTATGGGCTTCATGCCCAATGTGGAACTTGAACTCACGACCCTGAGATCAAGAGTCACACAGTCTACCGACTGAGCCATGCAGGAGCCCATTGGCACTCTGTCTAATTCCTTCTATCCTCCAGGTTCTTTGCAGAGAGCTAGAATTCAGCCCCCTCAGGTTTGAATGTTTGAACCCATGCTCCTAGGGAAGGGCTTAGGAGACCCACAGTTAGGGGACACGCTGCTGGGACTTTATCTCCTCTCGCTGTGCTCCCCAAGTTACCCAGGAAGACCGGGACCCCAGCGAGCTCACTCCCCAGGGCTGCTCAGCCAGGGAGTCGAGCCAGAGTCAGCCCCGGACTGTCTGGCGCAGGGGATCTGCACGGGTCTACGGTCCCTTCCTGGGGCCCCTCAGGAACATGTCACTGCTTCTCCTGTTCTCTTTCCTTCATTTCCGTCCACAGTGTCTCTACCTCTCTCTGTATCTGTCTCTGCTCTTCTCTAGTTTTCTCTCTGGTTCCTTCTCTCCATCTTCCTCCCCATCTCTCTCTTTCCGGAGCCCTGCCTGTCTGTTTTCTTCCTCCTCGTTTCTCCATCTCTGGGCTCTTTTCCCATATCTCAGTGACTCTCCATTCCGCAAGCCTGTCTCCTTTCCTCGCTGTCTTCGCTCCTCTCCCCCACAGCCCCCAGCCTTCCTCTATCCGTCTCCATCTCTCCCGGGTGTGTCCTTCCCTTTCCTTCTGGAGCCTCCCAAGGCTGGCTCAGCCCTCACCCTCGGGAGCGGCAGCCGCACGCCCTCTGCTGGTGCCCACGAAGTTGCCATGCCAGTCACTCTGTCCACCTGCCTTCGGGTCCTTGCGCCCAGGGGTCTGCCCTCCTGCCTTCCCCTCTGGAAAGCCTCCGGAGGCCAGAGTCCAGGCCTGCAGCCTTGAGAAAAGACACAGGCTCTGCTGCTGGACGCTGGGAGCCTCGAAAAAGCGGCCCTGCCTCTCCCTGAGGGTGGGAGTCTCCTCCCCATCACATCAGCCTATCCCACTTAGCAGGTGAACTTCAGACAGGGCCACCCAGCGTCTCATCTCCCTGCCCCTTCCTCCCAAAGCTGGCTTTCACATGGCTTTGGTTTGCATCCATCCAAACAATCAAGGACTATAATTGAGCACCTATGAGTCAGACATAGTTTTAAGGCGACCACTTGCCACATGCAATTCCTGAGAATTTGAACTGTGGCACGGGTGAATTGAGACGCTCTGTTAGTGTAAACTACGCACCAGCTCCTGAAGCCCTGGTGTGAAAAAACAAAAGAATATCTCCAATACATTTTTATATTCATTACATCCTGAAAGGGTACCATTTGGGATATGTTAGGGTAAATAAAAATCTATCGTTCCCATTCATCTTGCCTGTTTCTTTTTTCTTTTAGATGTGGCTACTTGGGGCGCCTGGGTGGCTCAGTCAGTTGGGCGGCCGGCTCTTGATTTCAGCTCTGGTCATGATCTCAGGGTCCTGGGATTGAGCCCTGTGTTGGGCTCTGCACTCGGTGGTAAGTCTGTTTGAGGTTCTTTCTCCCTCTCCCTCTGCCCCACCCCCTCCCACTCTCTTTTCTCTCAAGTATATACATTTTTTAAAAAATTAAAAAAAACTAAACGTGGTTACTAACAAAATTTAAAATGACATTTATGGCTGGCACGTTGGACAGCGCTGCTCTAGGGACCAGGAATATCAGAGTGAATAAAACACCTGACCCCACCTCATGGAATTCAAGTTCTAGTGGGAGAGACAGAGATGTAACAGACAGACAAACAGATGTCCATGCTACGAAGACAGGCAGGAGAGGGGAGAGAATGTGAAAGGAAGCTTTTCAAAGGAAGCAGAGATCTGAATGAAGTGAGGGCTGAGCCAGTAGGATGTTAGGGAAGGGTGCTCCGTGCAGAGGGCAGAGCGTGTGCAAAGGTTTCTGCTTTAGCTGCCCCAGAGCAAATGAGACACACGGTGTCCAGACAGCAGGCCCTCCAACGACAGCTCGCTCCCCCACTCCCAACCTGCACCGAGGTGGAGGCTCAGACATCCCAAGCCACCTCTCCCAGGTCCCCAAGGCACAAGCTGGCACCCACATACCCACTGCTCCCTCCTCACCCTCCTGTGGGGCAAACAGGGGCCAAGTCACCTACTTGTTGCAGTGGGGCCACCCGCCCGGCTCTCTGGCACATCCATGGGCCACCCCAGTCGCTCTGCAGCTGCTGGAGAAGCTAACCGCCTGCCTCCATCACTGGGAGGGGCTGACAAAGGCTCGACTGCTCTCAGAGCTCCTGGAAGGACAAACGGGAATGGCCTCCTCAGACCAGCCACCCTGCCCCACCTGTGCCCCAGGCCACTCTGGGTTCTCAGAACCTGTTTGCCCACCCCTGCTGCGACCAGAGCAGCTCCCGCTCAGACCTGTTTTATGGATTGGAGGTGTGGGCTGGGAAAATGGGGGGCCGAGGAGTGGGCAGCAGAGATCAAAGAGGGGGCTAGTGGGTGGGGGTCACTGCCTCCTTGCTTCCCTTCCGCGCTTCCTCCCCACAGCCCGACAAGTCTCTAACCGTGTCCTTCCTGCCTTATGACTCTATCCTGTCCCCTCCTCTCCTTCCCCACAGCTCTGGGCCAGGCCCCATCCTCTCCCCCTGGACCCTCATCCCATCCTCCTCCCTCGCCTCCCAGTCTCCAGGCTTTCCCCGCCCGTCCCTCTGCGCAGGGTCCCAGAGCTGACCTGTCCCTCCCCTGCTTAGTGTTCTCCCATGGCTCCCCAGCACCCCAGGGACAGAGCCTAGACCCTGGACCCAGCATCGAAGGCCCTGCATGGCTTGGCCCTACCTGCCTCCCCGCCCCAAACCACTCTTGCAGTTCCAGCAGCTCTGAACTGCACACTCTCCCCCAAACTGGCCTGGCTGTTTCCGCCTCTGGTCTCTGTCTGGGACCCTCCTTTTAAGCCCTTTCTGTCTTGGCGCACGAGTCCCCTCTTCTGGGAAAATGTTTCTGAATAAGCTGCTGTCTCTGGGCTCCCACCCCCCCCGGGTGACTGGCATTCTGCCGTATCAGCCTGTATTTGGAACTGTTGGCCTCCCGTGCGAGTTTGACCCCATCTCTCTCCTACTCCAACTCCTGCCATGGATCTCTAGTGCCCTCAGGACTAAGTCCCAGCCCCTCTGGCTGGTGTGGGACAAAGTGTTCCCTGCCATTCCTTGCCTCTTTTTGTCACTTTTCTCTCCACTGGCCGACCTCCAAGTCCCTCACCCTCATCACAGCCATGGGGACTCTACCCTTCCCACGGTCTTCCCGGGCCCCAATCACATCACACACACCACCCTCACCTGTGGCTCCTGCCCTGACTCACAACCTCCCTGGGGAGCCTTCCCTGAGCCCCTGGACCAGTTAGGGACTCCCTCCTCTGTGCCCTGACGATGACCTGTCCTGCCTCCCTTATAACCAGGTTGACTGGTTGTCCAGTACGACTTACTGTCCCAACTCCAGGACACTTTCAAGGGTGAGAAGGGTGCTATTAATAATTACACTGGACAACAGTGCCCAGTGGAGCTGAACTGGGCACCTGCGGCACATGGTCAACACAGGGTCACCTGGGGTCTGTCTGTCCTCACCTCACCTGCTCGTCAGCCCTTCCCTCACCAAGTCCTCCCCCAACCCTGCTCTCCCTGGCACCAGCTGGGTCCACACTTCTTGGCTGCTTTTAGAATGTCCTAGAAAAAGTGGCCTTTGAAGAGAGACTGTTTCAGGGTTTGGACAATGCTGGAGGGGGCAGGGGAGGGGAGGCGTTGGGGAGGGGGGAGGGGGGGAATGGCATGGGGCCCGAGTGGGTAAGGCTCTGGCACTGGGAGCCCCTGAGAGGGACTGGGGGTAAACTCCTGGTGAGGGAACCGAAGGAGGGTCTTTGACAGGCAGGTTTGAGCAGGAGGGGGCTACAGGCAGGATTTAAGGGGGTCTAACCAGGTTTCTGGGGCGTCTCTGGATTTCTGGGGTGTCTGGCTGGATTTCAGAGGTCTCTTGAGAGGATCTGGGAAGGGAATCTGACAGGAATTTTGGCGGGTTTGACGAGACTTCAGGGGATCTCTGAGAGGACTTCAGGGGAGGGAAGGGAGCATAACAGGATTTTGGGGGTAGTGGCAGGCTCAGAGGGAGAAGCCTGGCAGAGTTTCGAGAAGATTCTGACAAGATTTCAGGGGTCATCTACGGACTTCCTGCTGAGTCCTTCTCAGTATTTCTGAGAGTATCTGGTCAGGATTTCAGGAAAATTTTAACAAGATTTGGAAGGCCCTGATATTGGGGACGCTCCCCCACGATGTGGAGGCTCTGGTAGGGCTTCTCTGGAGAACCTCGCCATAGCCAGGGCGTACCTGGGCCCACGTCCCAGTCCCGGGACACCGCGGGGAACTACTGACCAAAGGCAGTTGCACGGGAAGAAGATGCGCGTGCGCCGTTCCCGCCGGGAAAAGACGAGAGCGCACGGGGCGGGACCAAGAGCGCGCGCGGCGCCTAAACCCCGCCCCACCTGGGCTCCTCCCCGCGACGCAGGCGCGCACCGGGGAAGGCTCGCGCTAATCTTGTCGGTTACCTGCCCCCGCGAGGCCGCGCATGCGTAGGGCTACCCGGGCGCGCTCCCCGCCTGGTAGAGCGCGCGCATGCGTATTGACCGAGCGGGCCAACGCTGGAGGAACCAGGGCTCGTAGGGGAAGCGAGGATCGTCTGTGTCCCCTGCGCTGGGGTCTTCTCTCCCGTCTCAAGCTTGGGTGCAGTGGGCCCAAATAAGGGAGATTTGGATTGAGGGACCCCCTGTCCATCCCAGCTTCTTATCAGCTATTAAGTCATGCCCTTTTTGCCGTCTGTTCCGTGCCAGGTCACCGTCACAATGATGTCCTACCCTGTCTTGCTCTATTACTCCTCGCCCTCTGTGACTCTGGTCACGGAAGGATTTTTTCTCAAACCATTTCAGTCATTCCTTAAGGGTGAGAGTGGGGGGGGTGATATTCCCAGCTTTCCTGGCTAGAGAAGAGAATTATATTCAAAACTGACTCCCAAGAACGGGGATTTGGGACACAAGTTGTCCCATCCACGCCTCCTTTCTGCTAGCAGAGACACAGAAAAGGAATCCCGCATCCTCCCGTTCATTCATTCAGCTGTCACTTCCTCAGAGAGACCTTCTCCTGCTACACTGCCTGCATTAGGCCCCCGTCTCACAAACTGCTTACTATTTCTTAGTGGTCCTGAGGGGGTGTCTCACAACGTGGCATATTGTATATCTGTGTACTATCACCCCTACTGGAATGTGAGCTATATGCAGTAGGAAGCTGCTTTGGGGCTAGAACATGTCTGGGTCAGTGTGAGCCAAAAAACACAAAACACAAAACAAAACGTTGAATGAATGAGTGAGCCAATGGATGGAATCCAAACCTCCAACTCCTGGGCAGTATAGAATTGATGACAAGGCTGTGGGCCTGGAGGCAGACGTTCTTGGGTTTGAATTTTGGCTCCATCGCTTCCTTGGCACAATGGCTTACCTTCTCCAAGCCTCAGGTTTCTTCCCAGAAATGGAGCTAGTAATTGCTTCTTAGGTTACCCTAGGGACTTAAGGTGGTAATCACTGTTAACTGGTATTATTATGGCTATTAGATAGTGACTTGTTGTAAAGCCCGGGAAAGAACCTGTTTGACAGGTGATGTGATAAGTGGTTAAAAGTATGAGATATGGAATCAGACAAACCTAGGGCCACTGCTGTGTGACTTTGGCAAGTGACTTCACCTCTCTGAACCTCGGCTTCTTCTCTTAAATGGGAACAAATAGTACCCACCTAACGGGGTCTTGAGAGTTCAGTAAGAATGTTTGCCAAGTGTTTTCTTTTTTTTAAAATATTTTATTTATTTGACAGAGAGAGACACAGCGAGAGAGGGAACACAGGTAGGGGGAATGGGAGAGGGAAAAGCAGATTCCCCCCGAGGAGGGAACCCGACAACTGAGCCACCCAGGTGCCCCTGCCAAGTATTTTCTTAGCACAGGCTGTCTAGTGGTGGACTCCTTGGCTTTATTAGTATAAGTTCATTCTTTCTGTTTATTTCCTCAGTATTTCTTGTTCCTTCCACCTTTCCTCCCTCCCTCCCTTCCTTTCTTCCTTTTTGAGGTGTGAATAATTTTGTAAGACCTAAAATTTTTTTTAATTATATATAGTTGTAACATACACAAAGTGCTAAATCTTAAGTTATATCTCAATTAAATTTGTATAGAGTAGAGCGCTTGGGTGGGTCCGTCGGTTAAGCATCTGACTTCAGCTCAGGTGGTGATCTCAGGGTCCTGGGATGAGCCCTGCATCAGGCTCTATGCTCAGCATGGAGTCTGCTTCTCCCTCTTCCTTTGCCCCTCCAACTGCATGTGTGCTTTCTCCCTCTCTTAAATAAATATTTTAAAAGAGTAATACATTAATGAAACCATCCATATAAAACAAGAGAGTATTGTCCATAACCCAGACGCCTTAGTCACACCTCCTCTTAATCACTACCTTCCAAAGGTAACCACTTTGGATTATGGCTTCTTTTGCTGAACATTTTTATGAGATTCATCGCATAGCAGTGGGTTTTTCTTTTCACTGCTGTATAATTCTCCAGTGATGAATATGCCACGATTTTACCATTTTGCTTGATGGACATTGGGTTGTTCCTGACACTTGGCGATTATGAGTACTGGTGCTATGAATTATTTAGATTTTCTTTAATCAGTTTCAGTAATGTTTCATAATTTTCTGTTTAGAGACCTGGCAAATCTTTTGTTAGGTTTATTTCGATGTCTATTTTTTTTTATGTCAACACAAATTATATTTTTAAAATTTCATTTGAATTTTTTGTTCTAAATGTTTAGGGGTATAATTGATTTTTGAATTTTTAAAATAGATTTTATTTATTTGAGAGAGAGAGAGAGACAGTGAGAGAGGGAACACAGACAGGGGGAGTGGGAGAGGGAGAAGCAGGCTGCCCGTAGAGTGGGGGACCTGATGCGGGGCTTGATCCCAGGACCCTGGGATCATGACCTGAGCTGAAGGCAGATGCTTAATGACTGACCCACCCAGGTCCCCTGATTTTTGATTTTTATATGCAGTGAGGGGTAGCAGAATATACCACCCAATACATACCACTATGGTATAAGGATCAATGTGAGCAGAAGGCAATTGAGAAGCAGATACAAGAAAAACTCTGCTCTCCTTCTATTTGCCAGAAAGCTGGACATAAATCTGTAAAGGTTCCCCTCCCCTCTCTACCAGGAAAAACAAAAATTAATACCTCTAGACAACTCTAGACTCTCAACTCAGACACAGCGCCGAAGGAATCTATACAGTAAACTTTATTAACTAGTCCTTATTCTCCATTCATTCCCCCATGTATTTGCTTTCCTACAGTTTGCAGTCCTAGGAACTCAATGCCATTTTTCTTTGTCTTATCACTTCTCTGAAAACGTACAGTACTTTTCAAAAGCTGCTGTATAAGCCCTAATTTTTTTTTTTTTAAAGATTTTGAGAGAGAGTGAGAGCATGAGCAGGGGGGAGGGGGAGAGAGAGAGAGGAAGCAGCAGACTTCCCGCTGACCAGGGAGCCCAACACAGGACTCGATCCCAGAACCCTGAGATCATGACCTGAGCCGTAGATAGACGCTTAACTGACGAGCCACCCAGGTGTCCCCAAACCTAAATTTTCAAAAGAAAGTTCACTTTTATTTATGCTCATGCATTTCTAGGTTCTTGAATGCGTTGAGTCTGTCTGTGGGGTGATCCGACCCTGAGCTTGGGCTTCAAGGGAGAAAGCTCACGTCATGTCTATATTCCCCAGATGACTCAGCACCAAGAGGATCCTGATGTGGCTTCTTTTTTTTTTAAGGTTTTATTTATTTGACGGAGAAAGACACAGCTAGAGAGGGAACACAAGCAGGGGGAGTGGGAGAGAGAGATAAGCAGGCTTCCTGCCGAGCAGGAAGTCCGATGTGGGGCTCGATCCCAGGACCCAGGGATCATGACCTGAGCTGAAAGCAGATGACCAACGACTGAGCCACCCAGGTGCCCCCTGATGTGGCTTCTTGATGAGAGGTCTTGAGGGAGGGTTCTCAGAGGGAATAGGAGACATGCTGGGCATTGGGGCAAAGTGGACAGGGCACCCAATACAGGGTCTGTGAACTTCCAGGTTTGGCTGAGGCATCAGGCCTGGCTGGCAGGGCTGGCGTGTCAGGGGTTGGGCATGGAGGGACAGACAGAGGGACAAAGGGAGAGGCAAACAGCAAGTCGAAGATGGATTCAGCATGTAACTCAAGAGTCAGGGAATGAAAAGATAAAAATGAGACTGTGCAGGGATGCCTAGGTAGTTCAGTTGGTTAAGCACCTGCCTTTGGCTCAGGTCATGATCCCAGCATCCTGGGATTGAGTCCCGCATCAGGCCCCCTGCTCAGCGGGGAGCCTGCTTCTCCCCCTGCTTGTGCTTTTTCTCTGACATTAAAAATCTTAAAAAAAAAAAAAAAAAAAAGGAGGGAAGCAGATTCTTCCTGCATCCTCCAGATGAGAACCCAGCAGGCCAACCCTTTGATTTTGACCTTGTGAGAGACCCTGTGCAGAGGACCAGCTGAGGCATTCTGGATTTCTGACCTGCAGATCTGCGGGAGGATACGTACGCATTCTCAGCTGGTTTGTGGTCACTCCTCTGTGCAGGGATAGGAAACAAACAGAGGCTGGAGTGAAGACGTTGGGAACAGGAGCACAGACAGGGCTGGAGGGGACGAGGTCGGCGATTGACGGGGTGGATGGGGCTGGAGGTGACAGAGAGAGTTGTTCAATGAGCAGGTAGACATCTGAATGTGAAAACTGAGCCTGGAGACCTTGGCAAGAGCCGGTGGCACAATCAGATGTCACTCTTAAGGCTGGGGTTCGGGGGGGACGTGCCATGACCCAGTCGGCAGAGGCCTGGGGACAGATCCTGAAAGGAGAAAGTGCTGCTAGATGTAAGAACTTTATTTCTATATGGAGCTTGGGTGGGGTCTGGTGGGGGGTACATGTGGGTGTCCCCGGTCCCCAACCCTATAGCTGCTGGGAGGGCCTGAGGATGTACAGGAAGTGGGTCTTCCGGGCGGGCAGCTTGGCGTGGGGGGAGCCCTGAGTCCCCTCTTCGAGGCTGTCCTCATGAGTCCCCTCGCGGAGCCCATCCCGGATGGCCTGCAGGCGGTGTCGCTTCTCGCTGAGCCAGTGGCTGCCCTCCTGAACATCCTGGTGGGACCTCCGCCTTGGCAGCTTCATGATCCAGAAGGCCACTCGGGGATGGGGTTCTGGGTGGAAGCTGTCGATGGCTTTTGGGACAGGCACCGAGGCCTCTTTCTCCTCTATCTTGGGTACCTGGGGAGGAGGGACAAGGAGAGGTCTCAGACTCCAATGACAGCCCCAGGATGCTATGTCCTCACTGGCATATTCAGCCCAATTTGCCACCTAAAGGGCACTTGGGGAGTTTGAAGCTCATTTTGTGGTTTACAAAGCACGGGGTTTACAAGTGCTTTAGAATAAAAATACTGAGATTTATAGAATACTCTAGGATTGAAAGCACATTTCCGAGGTTTCAAAAGCATTTTAGGATTAAACGTACTCCAAGGTTTAGAAAGCAATCGCAAATGTACAAATCACTTTGGGATTAAAAGCTCCTGGCTTTCCTAAAGCATGACCATGATTGCAACATGTGATCCTTGATCGAATCCTGGATCAAAATCCAAATCAGGGGCACCTGGGTGGCTCAGTGGGTTAAAGCCTCTGCCTTCGGCTCAGGTCATGATCTCAGGGTCCTGGGATCGAGCCCCGCATTGGGCTCTCTGCTCAGCAGGGAGCCTGCTTCCTCCTCTCTCTCTGCCTGCCTCTCTGCCTCCTTGTAATCTCTCTCTGTGTGTCAAACAAATAAATAAAATCTTAAAAAAACCCCAACCAAATCAGTTCTTAGGGACAGCTTTTGGTCCCTCTTTTGGGACATTTGAGTATGGACTGAATGAATGCCTGTTTGGTCCTTGCTACTCAAAGAGTGGGCTGTGGGCCAGCAGCATCAGCAACATTCGAGAGCCTGTTAGACATACAAATTAGCAAATTAGACATCCAGACCTACCGAATCAGAGTAAGCATTTTTCTGAGAAGCACTGCAGGAGATTGTTATGGGCTGAATTGTGTCTCCACCCTCCCACCCCCCATTCATATGGTGAGGTCCTAATTCCCAGTACCTCTGGGAATAAGTACGTGATCTTATTTGGAAACAGGGTCATTGCAGACTTCATTAGTTAGGACGAGGTCATTAGGGTGAGCCCGAATCTAATGCAACTGGTATCCTTATGCAAAGGGCAAAATTTGGACATAGAGGTGCACACGGAGACAAGGCCATGAAAGATGAAGGCAGAGATGGGGGTCAGGAGAATACTTCTACATTTCAAGGAATGCCAAAGATTTTCCACAGACCACCAGAGGCCCGGGCAGAGGCATGGAACGGATTCTCCGTCACAGCCTCAGAAAGAACCAACCCTGGTGACACCTTGACCTTGAACACCCAGCCTCCAGACCTGGAAACCAGCATTTCTGTTGTTTCAGCCACCCAATTTGTGGTACTTTGTTACGGCAGCCCTAGCAAACTAATACAGAGATAATAGTGTGATTTTCAGTGTTAAATTTCTGGGGAGTAAAAATGGTACTGTGGTCGTGTGGGAGAATGCATTATTCTTTGGACATACCCACTGAAGGATTTAAGGGTGGCGTGTCCTGATGTCTATAATTTACTGTCACATAGTTCAAAAGTGAAAAAGTAAGAATAAAGTAAATGTGGTAGAATGTTCACAAGTGGTGTATCTAGGCAGGTGGTTCTCAACGGAAGTCTGGAGACTTCTGGTTGGCACAACTGATGGGGGAGGGGGCGTAACTTCCATCTGGTGGGTAGAGGAAGTGTTGCTTTATAAACCTCCCAGTGGGTACAGGACAGCCCCTATAACCAAAGATTATCCAGCCCCAAATGCCAATGGTGCCAAGGTCAAGAAACCTTGCTCTATGGAAAAGGGAATACAGGTTTACTGCATTATACCTTTTTTCCAACTCTTCCGTAGATTCAAAAATTTAAAAATAAAAAACCTGTGGGCGCCTGGGTGGCTCAGTGGGTTAAAGCCGCTGCCTTCGGCTCAGGTCATGATCCCAGGGTCCTGGGATGGAGGCCCACATCGGGCTCNTCAGTGGGTGGCTCAGTGGGTTAAAGCCGCTGCCTTCGGCTCAGGTCATGATCCCAGGGTCCTGGGATCGAGGCCCACATCGGGCTCTCTGCTCAGCAGGGAGCCTGCTTCCTCCTCTCTCCTCTCTCTCTGCCTGCCTCTCTGCCTACTTGTAATCTCTCTCTGTGTGTCAAATGAATAAATAAAATCTTTAAAAAAAAATAAAAAAAAAAACAAAAAACCTGTGTGTGTGTGTGTGTGTGTGTGTGAGACCCATATGGGTTTGCCAAGTGCTTGGGGGTTCTTAAAACGTTTTAGGATAAGAAAATAAGCACTTTGCGGTCAGAATCACCCTTAAGAGGTTTATAAAGGTGAGCTATGCAAAGCGTTTGGGGTTCATCAAGCACTTTGGAATGAAAGATCACATTTTGAAGTTTATGAGACAGAGATCTGCCTAGCCCATTGGGACAGATTAAAAAATACTTGGAGGTTTGCAGAGTACTTTGAGATAAAAACACACTTTGGGGCTTACAAGGGTGAAGATTACCTGGCAAGTGGAATTAAAAGCACTTCTTGGTTTACAGAACTCTCTGGGGTTTACGAAGCAAGTGGGAAGATCTACTCTGAGGTTGTGAACCTCCTTCCTGAGAGGTGGTTGGTCCCTTTGACAAATGATAAAACTGAGGCCCAGGGAGAGGAAGTGCTGAACAGCTGGAATGGGAGTGTCAACTCAACTTCTACTAAACTAAAGAAAATGTTTGGGCTTGGACATTTTGTCAGGGGCATGTCCTAACCTTCCAGTCACCCTCCAAACTCCCCTCTCCTGGCTCAATGGATGCCACCATCTGCTCGGAGATCAGCACCTCTCCTGTTTTGTTGTCGGTCACCTGTGAGGACAGGAAGAGAGAGTGAGAGCAAAACCGCTTCCTTCCTCTGCCCTCCTCCCCACTGATACTGCAGCATGAGGGATTGTGGGGAGACTCCAGAAGGGACTTCCCGGCACAGGCACCTTGTCAATCTGGAGGTGGCTAGAGAGTGTCTTGTTCCCCAGCCGGTGCTCCTGGTTCTCTTCTTGGTGGTAGTTCCTGGGGAGGCCCCGGAAGTCCATGGGAGCAGAGAAGAAGCTGTCCATACCCCGCAACAAGTCATCCTTGGGCCAGAGGAAGGACCATTGATCTGTTGGACCTCAAGACTCCCCAGTAAATCTGCAGGCCTACACGGATGTCCTTGAGGCCTTGCCCCACATACCACCCAGCTCCTCCTCTCTCTGTCCTCTGACCCTTAGGGCCTAACTAGGTCACCTTCTGCCCCATCCCGCATCTGTCCCGGCTCTATCTATGCTATTACCTTCCTATTCTTGCTCCCCCCTTCCCGCCCTCATCCTACGGTTTCTATGGCCCATCCCCTTCTACTTTGGAGTCTCTCTCTCCATCCAGTCTTCATCTCTCTGTTCCATCTTCCTCTGTGCTTGATTTCCTCCCTCTTTTCCTATCTCTCAGTCTGCCTGTCACCCTCTATTGATCTCTCTCGGTCCCTTTGACTTCTTCTCTTTCCGTCTGTCCTTCTGCCTGGCCGCAACCTGTCTTCCATTCTGTCTTTCCGAACCCCTTCCATCCCTCAGTCCCCATCTGCCCCCGTCCCTTTCCTCTTTACCTCTTCTTACCCCCAACCCTTGCCATTGCTCACTTTCAGGAAAAGCCGGGTGAAGCCTTGGATTAGGCTCTGGAGGCTCTGGAGGCCTAGAAAGCCTGAGGAGCTCTCCTGGGCGTCAGCATCGCGGATCGGGGCTGCAGTGGAGGGGGGCACCAGGGCACAGGGGACCAGCAGCAGCAGGACCAGAGGTTGCCACATTGCGAGGCGGGCTGGGAGGCTGTGGCAGCGGTAAGGGGTCAGAGTCCCCGCCCCTAAATGGTCACGCCCCACCCGAGACAGGCACCCCTTTCCCATCATCCTCGGCCCGGGCAATTCCTCACACACCAACCACTGCCCCTCCTCAGTCCTTCGGCCCCCACCCCCTCCATCGCGCCAGGTTCCGCCCCTCCACCCAGGCCCGGCTCCTCTGGGCGCTGCCTCACAAACGGATCTCATTCCTCTCCTTCGCCCACATTCATACCCAGATCTCGTTCCTCACCTTCTCCCACGCCCCGCCCCTTCTCCTGGGCCCCGCCTTATGCTAGACCACAGTCCGGTCACCGGACTCTCAGACTCCGCCCGTCGGCCCATGGACTGTTAAATCCAAACAGTTCTGGTCTCGAGTCCAGGCGGGACACCTGGAGCGTTGGGTGAGCTCCGCGAGCCTTAGCCTCGCTCCTATCACCTGACCACGCCCCCATCTGTGACCTCACCCACGAGCCGGGCCCGCTATTGGGTGGTCACGCCCTTAAGGGCATAGCCACGCCCCTACCGTTAACTACACCCCAACGTCAGACCACGCCCCTGCCGAATGACCTCGGGCCTGAAGACTCGGTGTGGCCTGTATTCTCGTATCTTGGCCCTCGCGCCCTACTCCAGTAGCAGATGGTCACGCCCGTTGATTTAGAGCCGTGCCCCCACACGTGGGCCACTCCTCTGTGCCCCGGGTCTCGCAGCCAGCCCCCTCAGTTCCATTCTTAGGCTCCCAGTACCCGAGTCTGAGCATTCTGGTTCATCCACTCCTTAGTTTTGTATTTATCACTGAGTTTCTCCATGTCCTTTCTCGTCTTCTCCGGGATTTGAAACGATTACTGCATTCAACAGAGTGCAATGTCCGGACGCTGAACGGGGAGCCCTCTTCTGTTCCACTAAAAAGCCCACCCTCTCTGGAAACCTAAATCCAGCCCTATGTTCCACCTTCCAAGGAACCCGGAATCCAGGCTCCTTTGCCTTAGGGTCCCAGAGTCCGGATCCCAGGCCCCTCTATTTCCCCGAGTTTGAACACCCAACACGTCATCTTTAAAAAGGGACCCAGGAGTCCGGGCCCTAGCTCCCCTCCGCTCGGGCACCGAGGCTCTCTCCTGGTCTTGGGATAGCTGCCAACTCCAGTCCACTGGCGCGTGTGTTTGCAAGAGTCTGGACTCCCGGGAATCTCCAATAAGCTCCCAGTCCTCTTACCCACCTCTCAACTCCAGCAAACTCACAGGAAACTCGTCCTCACGTACCTTAATCCTCAAAAACATACTTGGGCCTGAACAAGAAAGATTCTTTTGTGTTCTTACCACTCTCACGCCCCCAACATACAAACACAGTGGGCAGTAGTCAAAAGTCCAGGCCCCCAGACCCCAAGTCCTTCAGGCCCAGGTTTGTTGGCCCCCATTAACCTCCTCCCTGGGACCTAGGAGTCCGGATCCCCCATCCCTCTCCGCTCCCAGGGACGCAAGCATCCGAATCCCGAAGTTCCTACCAGGCCCAAGCTAGACTTCACTTTCGCCAAAGCAAAAATCCTCCTTCAAACTGTCACCCTCGGATCCCCCTGCCCCGTGTCCGGAGCCCGGGCCCGCCCCCCCTCCGGTCCCTCCCACTTTTCCCAAACAAAGCTCCCGGGCAACTTTCTCCCTCGCAGCGCCCCGCCCGCCCGCGGCTCCCAAGCCCCAGGCCGGGAGGTAGGAAGGCGCCGGCGGGAGTCGGGGATCCAGCTTTGGGGTGTGTGAGTTGGGGTGGGGAGCTGCGCGTTATGAGTTGAGGTGTTTGTGGGGGCGTCTCTGAATTGCTTGCCGCTCTCTTTTTGCCCGGGGGTCCGAGTTTGCGCCCGTGACCGGGTCTTAGTGAGGTGTTGGAACTTTCGCCGGAGTTGGGGTGTCTGCTGCTGGGTCCGAGTTTGGGATTGTGCGCTCGGGAGTGGGTGAGGGCTGGGGACTTCAGCAGCTCCGTCCGGAGGGTGTGAGTGCATGCGGCCGTGCGGCTCCGAAGTGAGAAAGGACCCTGTGTGTGTTTCTGACCGAATCGGTTTGTGTGTGTCATTTGTGGACGCCCGGTCCTCCTAATGGAGAAAGGAGGCCTCCGAGGGGGCATCGGGCGGGCTACGGTGCTTTCTGGACCTCCGGTCTTGCCTCTTCGGAAGTTTGGGGCCTGGGGCGGGAAATTAGTGGGGACCTTCCTTACCCGGCTCCTCCGTCCCTTTGTCTGGCCACATGTGCTGGGATTTTGGCCTACGGGGGTCCTGAACGCCTCGGCGCCACTGGGCTCGGCCTGGGGTCTTTGTCTGTCTCGGCCTGGGCTCCAGGGTCCGAGGGCGGAGGGGGATGGGAGCCTGGACTCTGGGGTCCTGGGAAAGCCGTGGAAGACGTGGAGCCGCCTGGGAGGCGGGATCTGACTGTATTGGAAAAAGTTTTCCCCTGTTCCTGGCCTCCGGAAAGTCACTGGGAACTTGAGTTGGAGCTGAGCCCACGGCGCAGGGGGAGGGGAGGGAAGGGGCGGGGCCGAGGGCCAGAGGGGAGGCGCCCTTGCCGGCCAGCCCCTCCCCAGATGGGGGTTGTGGGAAACTGGGGGAGGGGACGCCTGGGCCCTTTGTTCTGGCTCTCCCGGTGGCAGGGCGCCCTTGCCCCCCAGTTTGTGGTTCTGTGGGTCTTTCCTGGTCTGGCCTTGAGTTTCTGCCCTGAGTCTCTGTCCCTCCTCTCTCTGGGTCTCTGTCCCCTTCTCTGTGGGTCTCTGTCCCGCTCTTTCTCTGGGTCTCTCTGCCTCCCCTCTCTGGGTGTCTGTCCCCCCACCCTGGAGCTCTGTCTCCCCGTCTCTGGAAGTCTGCCTCGTGCTCTCTGGGTCTCTGTCCCTCTCTCTCTGGTCGGCCCCCCCCCCCCAGTCTTACTGGGTCTGGGGCCCCTCCTCCTTCTTTTCTAGCAGCTGCTGTTCACATCCTAGCACCTGTTCTTGGGGTGGGACTGAGAAGAGCTCATCCACAACCCCCTTCCCTGCAACGAGGCCCCGACTCCTGGCTCCTTTAAACCAGTAATCCATACCCAAAGTTTCGGCCCTCATGCGCCATGCGCCGTAGGCATTACTCTGGGGTCTTCAAGACTTCACCACAACCCAGGCTCCCCGGAAGCAGAGGACCCTCTCACCCTCAGCTGCCCCAGAAATCTAGCCCCCTTCTGCAGGACTTAGGAGTCCCGGCCCCCAGCCTCCTGCTTTCCTCAGACCCAGAAATCCAAGCCCCCTCCCCCTCTCCTCCCTCAGACCCTGTAATCTGAACTCCCAGCCCTCACTGCCCTGAAGTCTCTCTGGGGGGGGGGCAGGTGTGGGGGGAGGCACCATGCTGAGCTCTGTGTTCCTCCAGGCCCAGATGGGGGAACCCCGGGCTGGGGCCCCCCTGGACGATGGCAGTGGCTGGACAGGAAGTGAGGAAGGAAGTGAGGAGGGCACCGGCGGCAGCGAGGGGGCTGGGGGCGATGGGGGCCCGGACGCAGAAGGTGTGTGGAGTCCAGACATCGAGCAGAGCTTCCAGGAAGCCCTGGCCATCTACCCACCATGCGGCCGGCGGAAAATCATCCTGTCTGATGAAGGCAAGATGTATGGTGAGTCCGCCCCCCTCCTTTGCCCTGGCCCCTGCTAATTAAAACTCAGGTGGGAGCTGGCATGGCTATTGGCATAGATGAGAAAACTGAGGCACGGAAGGGTCAAGTGGTTTGCCTGAGGTCACAAAGGTGGTGGAGCTGGGATTTGAATCCCTCTCCCACAGAGCGGGCCTGATCTGCGGGCCTGATCTGCGGGCCTGATCTGCCTGATCTGTGGCCGGGCTTGCTTGCAGACCTCTGGCAACTGTTGCTTCTCGCTCCTTCCCTGGTGTCCTGTGTGTTGGGAAGTCCCGTGACGGTCTAACTGTCCTGCCTTTGACTCTTCAGGTCGGAATGAGCTGATTGCCCGTTACATCAAGCTGAGGACAGGGAAGACCCGAACTCGCAAACAGGTCTCAGGACTGACTTGTGGGGCTCTCTCTGGGGCGGGCTTGTCTTCTCAGGGGGGCCATCCTAGGATGGGCGGGTTCAGGTTCAAGGAGGATCTGGTTCATGTGTTTCGTCTGTCTTGTTGGCACCTCTGTGAGTTTGCTCTCCTGTGCCTGTTTTGGTCTGGATCTCTTAGCAGTCGTGTTAGCACCAGGGACTAAGGTAGAGAGATGGAAAGATCCAAAGACAGAAGATGAGGAAGGGGAAGGAGGCCTGGATTTGCTGGGTCTGGGGGAGATCAGTAGTGTAAGTGACTAGAACTAGAGACTATCCTCTGTGGACACGCCTGTGTTAGCATGTGCCTTAGCGAGCTAGCAGGTTCTGTGCGTTTGTCATCTTTCATGTTTCGGGAACTCTGGGGGCCGCCTGGCGGGCGGGAAGGGAGAGGGGATTCCAGGGGCCAGGGGCTGTGTCCTGAGTCTGCTTCTCTGTCACTTCCCCCAGGTCTCTAGTCACATCCAAGTCCTGGCTCGAAGGAAATCAAGGGAAATCCAGTCCAAGCTCAAGGTAGGGACCGAGGCAGACACCCAGGGAGAGGGGCAGAGGCACTGAGAGTGGGCGACAGAGGATCAGAGGGAGGGGCACAGACACCAGAGGGGAGACAGAGACCCAGAGGAGAGGGCAACAGAAATGCAGAGAAAGGGGGACAGAGGGGCCCCGAGTGGGTAACAGAGAACCAGAGATGGGGACAGAGTCCCACGGAGATGTAGATAGAATGAGGAAGTAGAGATCCCAGGTGGAGGGGGGTGGTTAGTGGCCCAGCAAGTCGGGGGATAGAGGTCCTGGGTGAGGAAGAGACGCGTAGAGAGAAGGGGACAGAGATTGAGCTCAGGACAGGCAAGAAGGATAGGGTGTCGGCCTCTCCTCTGGCTACTGCTGTCTTCCTCCTCTCTCCTCTCCTCTCCTCCTCCTGGTGCCCGCCCTTCCCCTCTCGTGCTGCGAGGACCTCCTCTTCATCTCTTCCTGGTTCATCCTCCCATTTTTTTAGTCCCCATGTGGTCCGCCTGTCGTTTCCGTGTCCAGAAATCTTCATTTTGTTTGGAAATTTTCACATCCTTTTTCTTCATCCGCTGGATTTCCGGTTCCCTCTTGGCCCGAGACCCTCATTTTCTTCTCCACTGGGTGTGGGGGACCTTTTCTGTCTCTTCCTTTAAGTTTGGGGACCATCACTTCCCATTCCTTTTTTGTCTTTGTGGCACCCAGAAGCCTCCCTCTGCTTTCTCTCCAGGTCCAAAAAACCTCCACTTCTCGTCTTTTCTGGACCTCACGGTCCTGTCTCTGTCCTGTCCGGGCTAGGAAGTGTTCACTGCCTATTCCCTCTGGGTCTGAAACTCTCACTTCCTGTTGCCTGCGTATCCGGAAACTTTTTTCCCAGCTCTTTTTTGACCCGAAACCCTTTTACTATATATGCCTTTTATTCTAGGTATAGGAACCCCCTTTCCCCTCTAGGCTTAGGCCCTCTACTTCCTGTTCCATATTCGTCTTTGCTTCCCCTTCCTCCCATTTTCAGCTCAGGGTGGTGGAACTGCAGGGGTTGGGAGGGCAGGAAGGTGAGAATCCGGGCCTCAGTTCCTAAGTCATGTTTTCTTTCCTCCTTTGGCACCCTCCCCCACCCCCACGGGCAGGCCTTGAATGTGGTAAGTCCCCCTGCCCAAACTCCCACCCGCTGCTTTACCCCAGACATTCCTGAGGGGGCCAGGAGGGGCAGGGGGCTATAGGAAGAAGGATTTGTGCCCTCCCCCAGCCCTTTGCCTTGACTCCCCATCTCTGCATCTCCCCATGCTTGCCCTCCCTGGCGTTGACCCACCCCTGCTGTGTCGACTGGGATTCCCCATCAACATGGACCTCAACTTCTCCTCTAGGACCAGGTTTCCAAGGACAAGGCTTTCCAGACCATGGCCACCATGTCCTCAGCCCAGCTCATCTCAGCACCTTCCCTACAGGCCAAACTGGGCCCTGCTGGTCCTCAGGTGGCTGAGGGATTGCGGGGCTCAGAACTGGAGGGGGGGGCGGGCTGCGGTTTTGACGGGGCACTGACTGACCCCTGCCCCCCCCTTCTTTGTCTCTTTTCCAGGCTTCTGAGCTTTTCCAGTTTTGGTCAGGGGGCTCTGGCCCCCCCTGGAATGTTCCAGAGTGAGTACTCTCTGTTTTGGCTCAGCACCCCTATTTCCCCCATTCTCTCTACGTAGACCTTTCTTACCCCGCTTCTGTAGCCAGCTATCTGGATTTGAATCCTAGGAGAGGAGGCTGATGTGAGGGTCTGGAGAGGAGGATGAGGCCTGACCTGGAATACTGAGTGGGGGCAGGGCAGAGAGAGTCCAGAGGAGGAGCCTCATGGGCTGAGAAGGAGCCTCACGGGCTGAGAAGGAGCGGGGAGGCAAGGACAGTGCCCAGGGTCTGGTGGTGACTGGGGTTGGTGGCTGTCCACAGATGGGTGACCTGGGGGAGGAGCAGGTTTGGGGAAGAGAGGAGCTCAGTGTGGGACTGAGTGAATGTGCGGGGCTGGGAGGATGTCTGCAGGAATAATGGCATCCCAGTGAGATTGGCTGGGCCCCAGAGGCTCATGGGAAGGCGTGTTCTCACCGTAGGGGTGTTCTTGGGTCTGAGGGGAGAGCAGGTGTCTTCTCTCAGAGTCAAAAGGAAGGAAATGGGTCCCCGAGGTTCATGGGAATGTCCATTTCAGCACTGAGAGAGCCCCGAGGGTGACAGAATGTGTTTGTTGCCTGGAAGAATAGAAAGAGGCCCCAGAGACTTGTGGGAAGAGCGGTTTTCAGCCCAGAGAGGAGCCAGTGGATCCAGGCGGGGTGTTGGTGGGGCCATGTGGCCGCAGGACCATGAGGAGTGGTGTCGAGGGTGTGGCCAGAGAATGAGTGAAGTGACATGCTGTGGGATTCAGGCTCCAGGGAGAGAAGACGTTTCCCTGGTGAGGTGCTGGGACCCAGGAAAGGGTCAGAACAAGTCCCGTGGGCAGAAGGAACTGCAGGCTTGCAGGGAGGGGGCTGAGCTGGAAGGAGGGGTGAGTCAGCAAGCACTGCTGTGGGCACTGGGGTCCCACCTTTAGGGGAGCTGATAGTCAAATGGGGGAGACAGATGTTAATTAAATCATCATCTACCCAAACACAAAATTAAAGAGTATGGGATGTGCTGTGAAGAACTGCGACAGGTTCTGGGTTGAAGGAGAGGGTTCTGGGGGTTTCTGTGAGGAGGTAACGTTGAAGGCAGAGTAGGGCTTGGCCAGGTGAAGAGTAGGGGTTGGGAATATTTTAGGTAGTCAGCATGTGCCAAGGCCCTGAGGTAGGAAAATTTGGTGAGTTCCAGGGAATGAGAAAAGGTATTCAGGCACTGGTCAGTCAGTTGAATGTTTATTGAGAACCTGTTAAGTGCCCGGTACTCTGCTTACATTGGGACATAGCATTAAATAAGTTAGACAGGATCCCTGCCTTCATGGATCTTCCATATTTGGAGCAGGGAGGAGACCGACAATAAACATGTAAACAAACAACCATTCATAAGAAAGGAATAAATGTGGGAAATAAAACAAGGTGTATGTGCCTTCTTTAGACAAGGGTCAAGAAAGGCCTCTCTGAAAGGCCAACACCCCTGATGACAAGAGATTAAGTCAGCGGGTAGTGTCTTGGAGTTTAGATTTCAGAATTGGGATGCCAAGTATAGGGCAAGGCCCCTGGGAGTGGGATGTCTGAAGGTCCCTGGGGTTTGTGTCTTTCTGATTCTGGTCTTTTGACTCTTTTTTTTTTTTTAAGTACTTTTAATTTTTATTATCTTAAAGATTTCATTTTGTTTTATCTTACTTTTATTTATTTATATATTTGAGAGAGAGAGAGAGAGAGAGAGAGGGAGAGAGAGAATCTCAGGCAGACTTCCCTGATGTGGGGCTCCATCCTGTGATCCATGAAATCATGACCTGAGCTGAAATCAAGAGTCAGATGGTTAACTGAACCACCTAGGCACCCCTTAAGATTTTATTTTTTAAGTTTTTTTTTTAAGATTTTATTTATTTGACAGAGAGAGAGAGCACAAGCAGGGGGAGCAGCAGGCAGAGGGAGAACGAGAAGCAGGCTCCCCACTGAACAGGGAACCCGAAGTGGGGCTTGATCCCAGAACCCTGGGATTATGACCCGAGCCGAAGGCAGGTGCTTAACCTACTGAGCCACCCAGGTGCCCCAAGATTTTATTTTTAAGTAATCTTTACACTGTACGTGGGGCTCGAACTCACAACGCCGAGATCCAGAGTCTCAGATGGCCCTGGTCTTTTGACTTTTGACCTCTTCCTGACCTATGACCACAAGGGTTATCTCCATGGCCTCTGACCCTTTAGTCTCAATCATCTCAGATACCCATAGGTAATTGGCCTCTAGAGCTGTGCTGTCAGATACCCCAGTCACTAGCCACATGCAGTTACTGAATTTTAAGTCGATTAAAATTAACATAAACATCCAGTCCCTTGGGCACTCTAGCCACATTCGTGCTCAGTAGTTACGTGTCATGTGCTCGGTGGCAACATGTGGTTAGTGGCTACTATACTGGACAGCGCAGATACAGAACATGTCCATCATTGCAGGAAGTTGCACTGGACAGAATCTAAATTGGATCTTTATGCTGCTTCCCCACCCCGGACTTCAGACTGATGTCCTATCTCCTGACCCCTGGTCATTCTCTCCTACCCTCCTGACCCTTCGTCTTCCTCTTTCTCCACATTGCCTGTTCTTTGTGTTCTTTCCTCGCCTCCTGAGATCCTGTTTCTCTTCTCTTTCTGCCATTTTGTGAAAGGCACCAAAATGTTTTCAACAAGACCGCGGGCTTTGTAGTTGGGACTGACTTGGATTTGAACCCAGGCTCCCCTGTGGCCCAGCTCTGTGACTGTGTGTGCCTCAGTTTCCTCCTATGCAAAATGGGAAGAGCAGTAATTGCACCTAACCTCCTAGGGTGTGAGGATTAAATGAATTTTTGCACATTATGTGCTAGCAAAGGGTCTGGCTTGTGGGGGCCCCTGGTAAACCTTAGCTGGTACAGTTATCTTTCTACCTTGCTAACCCCCAGCTTCTTTTCTCCCTCAGTGTGAAGCCATTCTCACAGACACCGTTCTCCTTGTCACTGACCCCCCCATCTACTGACCTCCCAGGTAAGAGTCTGTTCTGTACCTTCCTTGTCTCCCTTCTCTCCTCAACCCCAGCAGCTTTTCCTTTACCTTCCACTGATAAGGGCACACATTTCTACAGAGGTCCAGATCTGAGGCAAGTCTTCTTGGGTATGAGGGGTATGGAAAGATGAGTGATAGAATTTGTAGTGGTTAAGATCATGGCCTCTGAATTCAGACACACTGTGTTTGTGTTCTGGTGTGTGCTAGCCTGGAGGACACGGGGAAGGTGTATGTCAAGATTCTTTCAGGTGCAAGTGGCAGAAACTCAAAACAAGCTCAATGACAAAAAAAAAAAAAAAGAAGACTATTGATTTGGTAATTGATATTTTAGGAGTGGCTTTACAGCTTCAGGCATGGCTGGATCCAGGGGCTCAAAGTGGTAGTGTCAGATTTGCTTGGTTCNGTGGCTTGACAGCTTCAGGCATGGCTGGATCCAGGGGCTCAAAGTGGTAGTGTCAGATTTGCTTGGTTCTGCTTTCCCCTGTGGTGTGTGGTGGCTTCATTCCCTGGCAGGCTCTGCCCATCCTGGCAGCAAAGATGGCTTCCAGAAGTCCATGCTGATTTGGTCCTGAGAACTCACACTGGTGAAAGGGAACTCACAGGTTCTACAGATTCATCAGTTTGCAGTGCTTTTGGGTGCAAGTAACAGAATGTCCAAATTAATAGTGCCTTAATTATAATAAAGGCCTTAATGATTTCACATAACAAAAAGCCTGGAGGCAGGGTACTACTCTTATGCTATCTCAGCAGCTCAGCGATATAGGGACTGGCATTTCTATAGGTCCCTTGGCCTCTTTCTTACCGTCCCAAGATGGCTATTGTGATTCCAGGCATCATGTGTCAAGCAGGACTTGGCTAGGGCCAAAAGCTTTCTCCTCCCAAAGTTCTGTCTTTTTCATTCAGGAAGAAACTCCTTCTCAGAAGCCCCTCAGCAGATTTCCCCTAACGTCTCATTGGCCTGGACTGTGTCACATGGCCATCTCTAGTTGCAAGGGAGGCTGGGAAAGTGAGTATTTAGCTTTTTTAGCTTCTAAGCGGAGGCAGGCAAGAGAGAAGAGTGCTTGATGTGTTTAATACATGTTAACGATTTTTGTTGTCCTTTTTATTCTGTCTTTCTAGGGTACGAGCCCCCCCAAGCCCTGTCACCCCCTGCCCTGCCCCCACCTGCCCCATCACCCCCAGCGTGGCAGGCTCGGGCCCTGGGCACTGCCCGGTTGCAGCTGGTGGAGTTCTCTGCCTTTGTGGAACCGCCTGATGCAGTAGATTCTGTGAGTGCAATTTTAGAATAGTTACTGGCTGGGGGCGGGGGCCGGGGGTTGGACTGTAGAGGGTGATAGGAAGAGAAACAATAAAGCAGTGGTTCGCAAACTTTAGCATGTATCAGAATAACATGGAGGGCTTGTTGAAACATAGATTGCTGGGCCCCATCTTCAAATTCTGACCGTGGGGCTTGAGAATTTGCATTTCTAACATTCTCCCAGGCGATGTTGATGCTGCTGGCCTGGGGACCACACTTTGAGAACTGCTAGCATGGAGGAACTGGATGGTCGTGGGGTCACAGTTGGGAAGGTCAGAGAAACTTGCCAGGTCATTGCTTGTTCATTCAGCAAACGTTTTTGAGGGTGCCAGGCTGTGTGCCAGGCTTTGTGGTGGAGACTGGGAACCTGGAAGAGCAGATCTTGTTTCTAGACTTGAGCTTTTCCTGGGCCAGGATGGAGCTAGGTGCTGTATTAGTCACGGTGCGCTGACTGTTCGAAGAAATAACATTAACCTTCAGGGAATGAACGTAACACAAGTTTCTCACTCATGTAACATTTCCGTGTAGGTGTTCAAGTAGGAGCCTACCACACAGTGATTCAGAGAATTAAGGCTCCTTCCATTTTGTGGTTCTGACGTTTACTAGGGCTTCAGAATCTGCTGCTAGATTCTCTGCATCTGGCCAGCAGATGGTGGAAGGGAGGGACTCAAAAATTGTGCAGGAGTTTTTACGGGTCTGGGGTGGAAGCTGCAACGATCAGGTTCTGCTCACATCCCATTGGCCAAAATTTAGTCATGTGGCCATACCTCACTGCAGAGGAGTCTGGGAAGTGTAGTTTAGCTGTGTGAAAAGGAATGGGGGGTTTATGAACACCTAGCAGTCTCTGCCACAGCCACATAAACACCAATTGCTGTGTATGGTGGTCCTATAAAACCCAAGTTGAAACCCTCTCATCTCACTTGGAGCAAAGGTAAAGTCCTTTCAGTTGCCCACAAAGCTCTGTGTATTCTGATCTCACCTCCTGACCTTATACCCTTGCCCACTCTGCTCTGGTCACATTGGCCTCCATGCTCTTTCTCAAACACACCAGGTCCACTCCTGCCTCAGGGCCTTTGCATCTGCTGTTCTTGCCATCTGGAATATGTTTTCCCCAGATACTATCACTGTCTCTCTCCATTCATTCAGGCTTTTGCCCCTCTTCTCAGATTGGCTTTCCCAGACCACTTTATGGAAAATACCAGCTGCCATCATCCTCAACTGCTTTACTAGTCTTTATTGGGAATTTTTTTCATAGCATTCATCACTCTGAAATTTGTAGTATCCATGGGTTGATTTTTAAAATTTTCTGTCTTTGCTAGTAGACTCCATGAGAACTCGATGATGCCAGGGACTTTGTCTTGTAGCCCTAGGACCCAAAATAGTGTCTTCACACAGTAGGTCTCTCAATAGATGTCTATTGAATGATGAGTATGTGCTGGGATAGGGGAAGCTCAAGTTTTTGTGGGTGTAGAGAGGAGTCTTTTTTTTTTTTAAGATTTATTTATTTATTTGTCAGAGAGAGAGAGAGAGAGAGAGAGAGAGAGCACAAGCAGGGGTGTGGGCAGAGGGAGAAGCAGGCTCCTCGCTGAGCAAGGAGCCCGATGTGGGACTCGATCCTAGGGCTCTGGGATCATGACCTGAGCCGAAGGCAGACGCTTAAATGACTGAGCCACCTAGGCATTCCCCAGGAGGGTCATTCTGCCTGGGAAGTTAGTGAAGGCTTCCCTGAAGTGACAACATTTGAGTTGGGCTTTGAGGGTTATATAGGAGTTTGCCATGTGCAGAACTTTATGTTCCAGGTATAGAGATGAAAGCAGCATGAAGTTTTCAGGGAAACAAATAGTCCAATAAGGTGTGGGAGCTGGTGAGGCTGCAGATAGGTGGGCAGGTGCCAGTTCTGGAGGAGCTGGCATTGCCAAGCTGAGGGATCTAGACTTTGTTCTGAGGGTGATGGAGAACTATAGAAAAGAGAAGTCCCATCTGATGGTGATCAAGCAAGGCTTCCAGGAAAAGGCAGATTTGCATAGACTTGGGCCTTGGAGATGGGGGGAAGATTTGTAATGAAAAAGAAGGTGAGGAAGGTATGAGGATTTCAGAATATGGACAAGAATGGGGACAGATAGGGGGCCTTGATGTGGGCTATGTGGATTCCATCCATCCATCCATCTGTCCATCCATTGATTGAACATTTGGGAGCACCTCTTCAGTATAAGGTCAGGTTGAAGGGGTGTGAGGTTTGTCCTGGGTGGCCTGGGGAGCCACAGGGAGATTGTGAGCAGGGGAGGTCCATGGTCAGCTATGGGGGTCTGTGAGGGATGACCAGAAGAGTGGAGATCGGAGACTGGGAGGCCAGGGAGGAGGCTGGGGAGAGAGTGGAAAGGACGGGGTTGTGGGGATGGAGGGCAGGGGACAGGATTTGGGGACCGAGGTGCTGTGGGACAGAAGGGAATGGCGACAGTGCTTAGGAGTCAGGCCCAGGGTCTAGGTGGACAGTGTGAACTAGCTCGTGGGAGCTGGGGGTAGCCCAGCCCCTCTCCCGCTCCTCACCCACGGCTCACCCTTCTCAGTACCAGAGGCACCTGTTCGTACACATCAGCCAGCACTGCCCCAGCCCTGGAGCGCCCCCCCTCGAGAGTGTGGACGTCCGGCAGATTTATGACAAATTCCCTGAGAAGAAGGGCGGCCTGCGGGAGTTGTATGATCGCGGGCCCCCTCACGCCTTCTTCCTGGTCAAGTTCTGGGTGAGTTCTACCGCCGAAACAAAGTGCCCGCAAATCACGTGGCCTCCCATGGAAGGCCTCTAGCTGTAAGGGAGACAAGCTCAGAGCTTCAGCCCCCTTTGGAACAAGGAACACCGAGTAGTTTTACCCCCGGGGTAGGGGGGCGGATGGATAGGACTCGGACCTCCCTAGATCCCACTAGACTTTGCCACAACCATTTGCGTGCCTGATGTGGCCTTGGAGATCGGCTTGTAACCTTTCAGACTCCCCTGCACCCCACCCGACCACAGGAAGCCCATTGCTAAGGGATGGCTCCCGTCCCTTAGCAAATAGAGGCATGGAGTTTGGTCTCTGAAGAGAGCACAGCGCCACTGGGCCCTGTTGCTAGAGAATGTCTGGCCTTGAGAGAGTGACTGAAGGACCCGGGAGGGGCTTTGTGAAAGCATTTATTTGTTTGACAATCATTTATTGAGCACTTACTGAATACAGGCTCTATGCCAAGTGCTCTGTATAGAACTGTGCATGAGAGGGTCCATCTTCGGTCTTTCTTAGGCCCGTTTGGTTTGGTGTCCGCCGCAGTGGCTGATGCTGTAGGGGTCCAGTAAATGTTTTCGATCTTCAGGGGGTGTTAACGCTTGTTAACCAGAGCTGTGGCATGATCTAGTGTCTAAGAAGGAAGGCTCCCGAGGGCATGATGTTTACTGGCTCTGCCGGGCCCATAGCAACCGTGGTCATAAAGTGTTCTGGTGTGTGGGGGCCCAAAGTGGCTCTGCGGTTGTGCCCCTGAGGTCTTAGGCACTGTCGGGACTTAAGACAGGCCTTACCAGGTCTGTCTGGAGAATGACCCCTAGAAAGCCCAGCCTCTGAAGGGATGCAGGGGTGTGGCTGGGGAGGCTGGGAGTGGCCGTTGCCAGGGTGATGCATGGAGTCAGGCCTCTGAGGAGAGGACTAAACCATCTCGGAGTGACCTAGTGGAGTTAGCAACTAAAGTTAGGAAGAGGGAGAGGTAGGCTTCCCGAGAAGGTGACCAAGGTGCTCAGACCACAGGTGTGATGAGGTCTTAGGCTTTGTTAAGTCCTACTTGGCCCAATGGACCGTCTGCCCACTTGGTTACTGGGGTCTTTTTTTTTTTTTTTTTTTTTTAAAGTTTTTTTTTTTTTTTTT
>LNAC01000292.1:2262925-2274616 GCA_002007465.1 Ailurus styani
ATGCGGGCCTCGATCCCAGGACCCTGAGATCATGACCTGGGCCGAAAGCAGAGGCTTTAACCCACTGAGCCACCCAGGCGCCCGGTTACTGGGGTCTTTGAGGGGCCTGACCTCCAAGGATTGGCTGAAAGGACTGGGGAGAATGTTCTGGAGAGGAGTCAGGCTTCCCCAGGCCCCTCCAGGCCCTTTGCTAGGGAGTAGCCACTTGCCTTAGCAACCAAGGCCATGAAGTGCAGGGGTGGGCGCGGTTTGCTAGGGAGTAAACTGCCTCCTTATTAACCAGGGCCTTGGAAGGGGCTGAACTCCCAAGTTGGGGGCTTCAGGAGAAGTAAGTTGAATTCTAGGTCTCCTTTGTTGGGGGGACTGTTACTGGAGATAGAGGGTCAGGATCATTTTAGAGAGCCTGCCTTCTCCAGCACCAATAGAAGGGTGGGTGTTTTCCAGAAACAGGCCCATGGAGACACGGGGCTTTAAATGCAGAGGAGGAGAGGTAGGCAACTGCAGGGCTATGGGAGAAACTAGGCCACGGGGCAAAGTTCCCACTTGAGAAGAGTCCCTGCCATTTATAAGGAACCTACCTGTGCCTCCCCATCCCCCAGGCGGACCTGAACTGGGGCCCGAGTGGCGAGGAGGTAGGGACCGGTGGCAGCAGCGGTGGCTTCTATGGAGTGAGCAGCCAGTACGAGAGCCTGGAGCACATGACCCTCACCTGTTCCTCCAAGGTCTGCTCCTTTGGCAAGCAGGTGGTGGAGAAGGTGGAGGTGAGGCTGGAGGGGTGGAGCTCTGGGCAGGTGAGCGCCCAGCCACCTGCCACTTTGGGGGTGCAGACTAAAGGGACCAGGGCCACAACAGTCCTGCACTTGGGTGTCTGTGTGGTGGGGCGGGGAGTGTCCTATCCTCTTTGGGGGTTTCATTCACGCATGGGCTTAGACCTGACCTTGTGTCCCCAAGTCACATGTAGGGGTTATTTTGAGGGTCCAAAGGTAATGTGTGGTACAGAGATTTATAGTCACTAAGATTGAGAGGGTTCTTATGGGTATGGAGGAATCTGCAGGGCAAGGAGGTTTAGGGGTCACACTTAGGGATTGCTGAGGGCCTGAGGGGTCTTGAACTCAGAGGTCATATAGAATTTGGGGACCTATCGCTTCTCGGCCTTTTGGCTAAGATCAAGTGTAGAATTTGGAGACCTAGTGGAGGGAGGGGTCTTTGGAGGGTGTGAGGGTATCTGAGGGCCTGGGGCAGATATCCTCACAGAGCAGAGCAGTTCAGAGGCCTTAGAGGGGTCAGAGCACAGTTTCGAGAGGCTGGAGGGGTCCCTGGTTTGCAGGCTCAGGGACCCCAAGTGGAATACCCACGGGTCCAGGTCCCATCTCTGCTGCACCACGGATGGGGCGATGGCGGGGATGATGGCAGTGGGGAGTGGGCGTGGCATCGGAGAGACACAGAGTGCCTGGGGCCACCCCTGTGTCTCTGGGTCACTGTTGTGCCCACTCTGCGCCCCCACCCCGGTTCAGACGGAGCGTGCCCAGCTGGAGGACGGGAGGTTTGTGTACCGCCTGCTGCGCTCACCCATGTGTGAGTACCTGGTGAATTTCTTGCACAAGCTGCGACAGCTGCCTGAGCGCTATATGATGAACAGCGTCCTGGAGAACTTCACCATCCTCCAGGTGAGGAAGTGGGGCTGGGCCGAGCAGGGCAGCCGATGGGCTGGGGAGTGCCCACGACAGCCCCTCAGCCTGGGGTCCCTTGCACGGGGGGAGCCCATGGTTGAGCCTTTGCTTAGGGGACCCCTTTGCCCAGGAAACTGATGTGATGGGGACTCCACAGGACTCTCAGTTGGGGGGATCCCCCCTCACTGGGGAAACGGAGGACATCCCACAGTGGATCCTCGGTTTAAGGGACGCCGCCCCTTCGTCGGGAACCTAACCTTAGCCCAGGGAACATAATATGGTGGGATCCCCCTTAACTTTGGTTAACTGTGAAGAGTTTGAGAGAGAGAGAGCTAACGGGGAGAGGGAGAGAATCCGAAGACTCCACCCTGAGCCTAGAGCCCAATGTGGGGCTCGATCTCATGACCGTGAGCTCATGACCTGAGCTGAAACCAAGAGTTAGACGCTTAACAGGCGCCCCTACTTTGATTAACTCTGATATGCCATCTGATGTGAGGCCCCTCACTGCCGACGCTCAGATGGGGAACTGGACATGTCAGGCATCCCCTGGACCTAGGGGACGTGATGTGGTGGGGACCTCTTTTCCTAGGTGTCCCGTGGTACTTTGGGGAGGGCACAAACCCTGCTGTCCCTTTTGTCCACAAACCCTTTCTCTTGGCCTCCTTGGCAGGTGGTGACAAACAGAGACACCCAGGAGCTGCTGCTCTGCACTGCCTACGTCTTTGAGGTCTCCACCAGTGAGCGGGGGGCCCAGCACCACATTTACCGCCTGGTCAGGGACTGAAAGGGGACCCCAAAAGTGGCTCACCCCCCGGAATGCCCTCCTCCCAGGAAAGACCTCCAGCTTCCTTCATGCTTGTTTGGGGAGAGGGCTGCTCTGTGTTAGGGGGGACCTTAAAAGCTGGGTGGTGAGTTGAAAAGATGGACCCTCATTTTGGGACCTCATGGCGATGTCTCAAAGGACAGATCACTCCAGAGCATCAGGGACTGGGGACAGGAGTGAGACAGCCCCGAGGTACAGCACTGGTTTCTCAGTCTCAAATAGGCGCCCTCCCCCAGCTTCCTTCTGGATGTTTTTGGATGGCCTTAGAAAGTATGTTGGTTTTTCCCTCTGTTTTTTCAGCACCCCCCCCTTCCCTTTCCCGATCTGCCTTTCTTTACCACCCCCACCCCTGTGACCTTGAGATCAAATATTGAAGGTTAACCCTTTGTGCAGGAGCAGAGCCAGGTGGGCCCTGGAAATATTTTTTTTAATATAACAAGAGATATTTATAAGTGGGTATTAGGGTCGTGACTTTTTCTCAGCTGGGCAGGCTGTGGGGTGAGGCTTTTAAATCTCATCCTCTCTTCTCAATAAGGCATGGGCTATATACTGTGTTGCCTCCCCTCACCCACAAAGTGTGTTGGTTTGTGTTTTGACAGAGGATAAAACTATTTTACCAAAACGCAGGGGATTTATTTGGGGTTTGGGCGAAAATAATCCTGTGGGAGGTGGTAAGCCGAAAGATGAGGCAAGGAAATGAGGTATCTTTGGGGGCAGGAAGCTGGTGGCCGGAAGCCCCAGGTCCCGCGGGAGAGGTGACAGCAGCTGGGCAGGCAGACATGAGTCCCCCGGGGGAAATGAGGAGGTGGAGGACTCAATGGTTGGGGCGAACTGGGGATTGAACAAATATTTACAGACCACAGGGAAGCCCCTAGGGCACTTGAAGGGGTTGGGGCGGGGCTTTGGGAAGAGACAGGGGCCTAGCGATACCGAGCTAGCCGGTCGTAGACTTGGTCCAGGTTTCTGCACAGGAATATCGAGAGCGTCATGAAGCTGAGCTATATAGAGAAAGGAGACCTGATCAGAGAGGTCCACAGGGTGCCGGCGAGGGGGACTGGGCTAGGGATGGTGGGGGTTCCGAGGGAGAAAGAGTGGCGCCAGGGGAAGAAAATTAAGAGTGGAGATTTGGGTGGGGTGGGGTGATGGGAGGGGAGGAGAAAGGTGAGGCCAGAGGGGGAGCTTGGCCAGGTGGAGAAAGATGGGGTCAGGGATGGGAATTTGGGGGCTTGGGGTAGGCTACCAAAGATGCGGGGTTGGGGGGGAGGAGGAGGGTGGAACGAAAGGGAACGGGGTGGGGTGGGGGTATCCAGCTGCGTCTAGCGCAGGTCTAGAGTCTGGGAAGGAGTGAAATCCAGAGCTAGCCCAGGCCTGGTACTTTATTCCGGAGGCTCATCTGTCTCCCTCTCTGCCTCGGCCGCTAATTCCACCTCGACCTCCACCTCCTCGCCCGCGCTCCCCGTCTCAGGTTGTTCCTCGTCTTGATCCCAAGGCGGCCAGGGCCCCAGGGCCATGGGCAGCTTGCCCTGGGGGGACTTGTCCCCCCAGTTGGGACAGGCATCCGCCATGCCCCAGCCACCCCACAGACCGCCGCTACGCCCGCTGCTGCTCAGTACGCCACAGCGCCCGCCGCCGCCGTCAGCACCAGGCCCGGGGGTCGAACCACAGGCGCCCGGGACCTGCAGCTGGCGTTCCCGGCGGAGCGCCCTACGCAATAGTAGCAGGCTCAGCCCCGCCACACTCACCTGCAGGGAAAGGGGAGGGGCGTTGTGGCTACGAGCAGGGGGCGGGACGCCAAGGAGGGCCAATGGGGACTTGGCGAGGGCGGGAGGGAACGCCTACTTCCTACGTGCAGCCAGTCGGGGCTTGCAGGGGGTAGGTCTCCCGCGTGCCACATGGAGAGGCAGGAGAGCCTGGATTGGCTGACGCTCTAGCAAGCTTGCACCTTTCCCAGAGAATGGAAGGACGCGCAGCTTGGGGGAGGGCCATCTGGGGATTGGAGGGCCAATCGCGAGCGGGGGGCGAGACCAAGTTACCTCAAGTAGACCGACACCCAGACAAATGCCCACGATGGAGATGAGGTTGTTGTGCAACCAGTTTTGGAGACTCCGCGCGCAGCCCTGGGGATGTGGGGAAAGGTTAAGAGTAGGGTTCTTTCTGGGACTCGCCCTCAAGCCCGTGCCCACTGTTCTCCTTAGCCCAGCCTTCACCCCTCTTTCAGGCACCGCCCCGCATCCCTACTTAGTAGGGGTCTCTAGTCTCCGGCCCGCCCGGTCCCAGCCTCCTTTCGGTCACACCTTTTCTTTTAGGCCCCGGCCCTACAAACCAGGCCCCTTCTAGGGGCCCCCACACCTCCCGATGCACCGCTTTCTTGTAGCCCCATCCTGCGGACCCCTCCCTTGTCCTGCGGCTCCGGCTCCTAGGGGAGCAAGCCCGGTCCGCAGCCCTACCCCCTCACAGGGCCCTCGCCTTTCTAGCGGGCTCCAAACCCTCCGCACCTCGCTGTAGATACTGCTGTTGGCAGGAACCACGCAAAGGTCTGTACTGTGCCGGGGCCGCGCCAGTGGTCCCGGCCGACTGAACTGGGGGAAGGAGATCTTATCGAAGACTGCGGAGTCGTTGGTCGCCGATGAATTATAGCAGGAGCAGGGCACGCGATGCACCTCCGACTCGTTGCTGATGAGGCTGGGGATATTGAACCAGTCCCGAGGAGAGTTCCAGCCGCAGCAGCGCAGCTGCGAAGAGAGGGACGGGGACTGGATTCAAGATGATTCGGGGGTCCAGGGGACTGGATGTGTATGAGGTCGTGTTGGGGAAGAGAGGGCTAAATAGTAGGTGCGGGTGGGGGACGGCGGGCTAGGCTTGGCGACATTAGGGGAACAAGGGGTCGGGAGAGACGAATCACGGGCCCCCCGGGGCTTTGGGAGGAGCTGCAGAATCGCTCTGCGGATGGAAGAGTGGGTTATTGCAAGTTAGGCTCAGGTAGGGGACAGGTGGATGGGAGGGCAGGGCCACGTGAATGACCAGGGAATGGAGGCTCACGTGGGCCCGGTCCCCTGGGGGCCAGAGTCACTAGGGATTAGGGAGTGGGGTCACGCTAGGGCTTTGGGACTAAGAAGGGGGGTCTTGTCGGGGCAGAAAATGGAGCCCCTCCAGGCTCTGGGAGCTGGGGGAAACCGCCACGTTGGGGTCGGTTTGGTTATCTTCTGGGGGCGGGGCGACGTTCGGGATGGGGTGGGTCCGGGGTAGGGTCACCTTCGGGTCCCGGAGCTGGGGCACAGAGCTAGAGGGAGGGATACGCGTCCGGGCAGGTGGGGGCCTCACGCACCTGGAACTGCACGTAGTCCCAACTCTCCTCCGCCGCCGACTCCTCCGGACGCGAGCGGTAGTTTTGGATCGTCTCCATCACGATTTCCTTCACCCTCCGCTCCAGCTACGAGGCGGAGAGTGAGGCTGGATTCCTACCCGCTTCCCCACCCCCATTTGCCCCTACCCAGTCCTGCCACTCGCGGGCTTTCTCAGTCCCAAGGGGACACCGAGCGGTTTGAAGGCACTCTCGATTTCTCACTGAATGGCCAGCTATGTCTCTGTTCCTCAAAATCTCTGCCTGTTTCTACGGTCTTTCTGTCCCCCGCTATCTCCCACGCTCTCTCTTTAGGTCTCTGTCTCTCCGGGAGGCTCCTGTTTCGCCCCCCTTTTTTTCTGTCTTTTTTGTTTGTTTGTTTCCCTTTGGATCTCTGTCTGTCTTGCTATGTCTGTTTTTCTCCATCCGTGTCGTGGTCTTCGAGTCTCCTTGTCTCTATCTTCCTGTGTGTCTTCCCTGGGTCCCTGTCTCTCTCCGTCTTCCTCTGCCTGTCATTGTTATTCTCTTTGTCCATGTCAGCCGGAGTCTGCTTTTGTTTCTGTCTTTTGCCACGGCTCCCCTACATTTGGGGGGAGTGTGGGGAGGGGAAGCCAAGCTCACCCGCATCCGCTGAGTGGAGATGAGGATTCCCAGGGTGATTTGCGTGGCAAACAGGAGCAGCAGTATCCCAAAATACTGGGGGGCAGAGTGGAGAGGTCAGACTGAGCACCCCCCACCCCCACCCCCAGGATACAGAGGCTGCCAGGGCTCTATTTGCGGGGGGGATGGGGAGAGGGCACTCACCAGGCCTAGGAGGCAGCGGAGCTCCTTCAGGGCCCCCACGCAGCCCAGGAGGGCAAGGCCCATGGTGAGAATTCCTGAGATGGCCAGGGCCTTGGACCAGATCTGCAGGGGCATGAAGGACAAGCCTGGGGGAGGTAAGAGGCAGTGACACTGGGCTCATGCGCACAGCTCCAGGGAGCCCCATTCCCACCCACACAGCCACTTAACTGGGGAGCAGTATTCTGGGGGAATCTTTCCCTGGGTGTCTGTCCCTGCCACATGTTGAGTCTCTGTTCCTCTCCTTCTGGGATTCTCTCTCTCCCTCTCTCTGGGACGCTGTCCCTTCTGAGTCTCTGTTCCCCCACCCCCCTCTCTAGGTCTCTGTTTTCTCTCTGGATCTCTGTCCCCCTTTCTCCTAGGTCACCGGGTCTCCCTCTTGCTCTCAGCCTCTCTTTCCTCCTTCTGCTCCTCCTCACCCCCAACAGTTTCGGTCCCATCACTTGATCTGTGGCATTGGATCAGTCACTAAAACCTCTCGAGGGCTGGGGGAGGATGATATCTATTCCCTAGGGTTATTTTAAGAGACACATGGGAGGCACACATTCAATGCAATCCTCAACACAGGGCAAACACTTATTAAGTATGAACCGTTAGGATCTCGACTATTATTCCGTTATTACTTTCCTACTATTATTAGTGTTCTATCTGCTCTTCTACTTCCTTGCTGTGTGACATCCAGTAAGTGACATCCCCTCTCTGAACCTCAAGAGAGGGAAAGGTTTGTGGCAGGGTCTGATAAGCATCTGCATGAGATCTGCTGCGTAGGAAGTGGCTGAGAAATGGCGATTACCATTTTTATTATCATTCGTATGCACAACTCATTTGGCAGAGGAAGACCCGGGGGCTAAGAGCAGTGGCAGGCTGTGAAGCAGAGCCTGGGACAAGGGAGACCCCAGGATGTCATTCGGGGGCAGGCCAGGTCACACACTTGCTCCAGGACGCCCTCCCCCATGGCCCCGGCCCCCTCACCTACAAAGGACACGAAGCTGGTCTTGTCAATGAGTATCCAGATGCCGAAGCAGAAAATAAGGCTGCCTAGAACCTGGCGAGGGGAGATGGGGATATGGCGGTGGGCAAAGGCGAGGGGGGTGGGGGGGATCTATCAGGCCAGGGGGGCTGTGGGGCCTGGGCTGGGCAGCCATGTGGCAACTCACGAAGAAGAAGAGGTTGAAAACGAAGAGGAGGTACTTGATGAGGCTGAGGCAGCTGTCCTGGGCCGACATCTTCGCCTAAGAGGGGTGAGCAGCCCGTGGGAGGGACAGAACAGAAGAGGTGTTGGCCCCGGAGGAGACGGACAGAAAGACAGAGGCTGTGAGAGACAGAGAAGGAGAAAGGAAGAACGCAGAGAAAGAGGAAGTTCCCCGCGGTGGAGCCCCACCCCCTCCCTCTGCAGGCGAGGTGGCTTTCTGGTCTGGCTCTGCCCCCCTCTGCCTCCCTCACCTGCCCCACGGGGACACACACCAGTACCTGAGGGGCCTTGGACTTTGTGGGCACCAAGGACACGCTGGGTAGCCCCTCCCAGGTCTCCATGGCTCAGGCTGGGGGACCCATAGGGACTCCTGAGCTCCCCGCACCCACCTACTCTGGGCACCAGGCCCCCCCCCGCTCCCCCCCAGCCAGCCCTGGACAGCGGCCGACCTCACAGACACTCTGACCTCACTGCCTGCTAAGCTCTGCCGTCTCTGCATCCTTCTCTGGCCCCCTCTTCCCAGCCCTCAGTCTCTTGTCCTCCCTTTTCTGGGTCTCCGTTCCCTTCTCTCTGGGTCTCTGTCCCTCCTTTCCCGCCCCTCCACCCCCCTGCATCTATCTCCTCCCTCTCCGGGTTTCTGGTCCCTTCTCTGCATGCTGGTCCTTTCTCTGCTCATGCACCCCCACCTCGTCAGGGCCCCCCTCTCAGTCTGCATCCTGTTCTTGGCAACAAGTGTAGAGCGCTGTGCTCCCACATGCTGGGGCAGGGGTTGGGCACCTGGGGGAAGTGAAAGTGCTGCAGTGCCCCAAGTGGGAAGGTCCCTGGGAGTGAGGGGGGCCACTGGGCAGTGCCTAAACACCCGGAGAGGAAGCTGAGCCTCAAGCAGTACTTCCTGCATCTGCACTGGGGCCCCAAGAGGGGGAGGCTGGGGAGGAGTCAGGATTGAACCCGGGGACCTTAGCAGTTAGATCTAGGTCTGCGCCTGCCTTGCTTGTCTCTGGACCTGAGCTGCATACCCAGCAGCCTCTGAAAGTCTCTCCTGTTGCCCCAACTCTTGTCAAGTCAGATTTCTACGTTTGGGGATGTTCCTATTATCCTGACATCCACCAGGCCCTGGAAAACCGGCGCCTCTTAGAGATACAGCACCCTCTCTTGCTGAGAGATCTCATCCACTTTTTGTTTTGTTTTGTTTTAAGGCTCCAAATGCAGGGGCACCTGGGTGACTCCGTTGTTAAGCATCTGCCTTTGGCTTGGGTCATGATCCAGGGGTCCTGGGATCCAGCCCCGCATCAGGCTCCCTGCTCAGCTGGAAGCCTGCTTCTCCCTCTCCACTCCTCCTGCTTGTGTTCCCTCTCTGACTCTCTCTCTCTCTCTCTCTGTCAAATAAATAAATAAATAAAATCTTAAAAAAAAAAGCCTTCAAATGCAATTTATTTTCTTATTAATGTCATCAAAAATCAATTCATATTAATAGTATCCTGATTTTTGGCTCTGGACTTTCTTTTTTTCTCTTTCCAATGTTATTGAGGAATAATTGACGATTATCATTGTATATATTTCAAGTGTACAACATGATGATTTTTTAATAAAGATTTTATTTATTTGTCGGGGAGACAGCGCGCACAAGCAGGGGGAGTGGCAGGCAGAGGGAGAAGCAGACTTCCCGCTGAGCACGGAGCCCCGTGCGGGACTTGATCCCAGGACCCTGGAGTCATAACCTGAGCTGAAGGCAGACACTTAACCTACTGAGCCACCCAGGTGTGCAGCACAGAGATTTGATATACATATACACTGTGGAATGACTGCCAAGCTCAAGATAACACATTCATCATCGCACAGAGTTAACTTTTTTCTTCTTTTGGTGGTAAACACCCTTAAGAGATGTTCTCAGCAACTTTTTAGTCTGCAATACTGAATTAACTGTAGTCACCATGCTGTACATTAGATCCTCAGAATGTATTCTTTTAACTGAAAGTCTGTCCCCTTTGACCCACCTCTCCCCATTTCCCCCATGTCCCAGCCCCGGACAGCCACCATTCTACTCTCTGTTTCTATGAACTTGGCTTTTTATAAGTTTTTTGTTGTTGTTGAGATTCTACATTTAAATGATCCTGTGCAGTATTTGTCTTTCTGTGTCTGGCTAATCTCACTTAGTACAATGCCCTCCGGTTTCATCCATGTTGCAAATGGAAAGGTTTCCTTCTTTTTTTTCATGGGCTGAATAACATTCCAATTTATTTATTTATTTATTTATTTATTTATTTATTTATTTATTTATTTATTTATCTATCAATCATTCTTATTTCTTTTTTCCTCCTCTGACTGGATAATATCAAGACATCTGTCCTCAAGTTCACAGATTCTTTCTTCATTGGTGTGCCAACCCCTGGTGGCTGCCCTTATTCCCTCTCTCCCTCTTTCCCACACAGGCCATCATTCCCTAATCCAATCCTTTCTATCTCTTGATTCTCTACTCTCTCCACTTCTCTCTGTTCTCTTGGCTTGGGCTGGCTCAGGACTTGTGCTCTCCCTCCCGGACCCAAACCTCAAGCTCCTCCCTGCTCTTAGTCTCTCCCCTCCAGTCCATTCCCCACCTGGCCTGAGGGGGTCTTTGGAAACCCAGACTCGGTTTCTATAGCCCTAAGTCCAAATCTCAGTTAGGGACACTGATTCCTCACTCCTGAGCTCCTCTTCTAAGCCAACATTAAGTCCTCTACACTCTACTACTAATGTACATTTCAAATCCACTCATTTGTCTCCAAGGCCACCATCCTAATCCAGGCACTCAACATTTTCCACACAAATAACTACAATTGCTTCTGTATTGATTGTAGTGGATTGAATGGTGATACCCTACCCCTCCCCTCCCAAAAGATAAGTCCATGCCAAAGCAATCTTGAAAAAGAAGGATCAAAACCCCAGATTTCAAGATACACTAAAAAGCTGTAGTAATCAAAACAGTACAGTACTGGCACAAAAAATAGACACATAGATCAGTGGAACAGGATAGAGAGCCCATGGGGCACCTGGGTGGCTCAGTCAGTTAAGCATCCAACTCTTGGTTTTGGCTCAGGTCATGATCTCAGGGTTGTGAGACTGAGCCTTGCATTGGGCTCTGTGCTCAGCACAGTCTGCTTGGGATTCTCTCCTTCCCCCTCGGTCCCCTCCCTTCACTCATGCTCACTCTCTCTCAAATAAATAAATAAATAAACACAGGGCGCCTGTGTGGCTCAGTTGTTAAGTATCTGCCTTCAGCTCAAGTCATGATCCCAGAGTCTTGGGATTGAGCCCCGAGTCAGGCTCCCTGCTCGGAGGGAAGCCTGCTTCTCCCTCTCCCACTCCCCCTGCTTGTGTTCCCTTTCCCGCTCTCTCTCTCACTCTGTCAAAAAAACCCAAAAAAACAAAAACAAAAACACCCTTCAAAATAAATAAATAAATCTTTAAAAAAAAAAAAGAATAGAGAGCTCAGAAATAAACCCATGATTGTATGGTCAATTAATCTTTGACAAAGGAGGCAAGAATATGCGGTGGGAAAAAGACAAATGGTGTTGGAAAAACTGGATCATGACCTGAGCCGAAGGTAGAGGCTTTAACCCACTGAGCCACCCAGGCGCCCAATGTGTACAATTGTTAAGTATATTGTACGCCTGGAACTATATTTAACTCTACCGGAATTAAAAAAAAAATGTCTATGTCCTGGAATCTGTGAATGTGACCTTATTTGGGAAAAGGGGGTTTGCACATATAATTAAGGATCCAGAGATTAGGGTGCCTGGGTGGCTCAGTGGGTTAAGGCCTCTGCCTTCGGCTCAGGTCATGATCTCAG
>LNAC01000292.1:2282349-2320758 GCA_002007465.1 Ailurus styani
TTTTTTTTTTTTTTTAAAGATTTTATTTATTTATTTGACACAGAGAGAAAGATCACAAGTAGGCAGAGAGGCAGGCAGAGAGAGGAGAGAGGAGGAAGCAGGCTCCCTGCCGAGCAGAGAGCCTGATGCGGGCCTCGATCCCAGGACCCTGGGATCATGACCTGAGCCGAAGGCAGAGGCTTTAACCCTCTGAGCCACCCAGGCGCCCAGGTTTCAGTAGTTTACATTGATTGGTGAACTTGGTCTTGGCTGGATGTTCTTGCTAATCTTCTGGGGGAGGTGCCTGTTGCCGTGATTCTCAAATGTCTTTGCCCTAGGCGGAATTGCACCACCCTTGCCAGGGGCCAGGCTAAGTCATCTGCTCGGTTTACTCTTGGTAGCTTTTGGTCCCTGAATGCTTTCTGTGCAGCTTTAGAGGATGGGAATGAAAACGGTGGCTTCCCAATCTCTGGCTGGTAGGAGCCCGAGAGCTCGTGCCTCACTTCTCAGTGTGTCCTCAGAGAAAAGCAGTTAGTCCCTCCCGTCTCCCTGGTCTCTGGCCACACTCTGCCCTCACCTAGCCTGTGACCTAGCATTTCTGTCTCTGGCACACAACCCATTTGGAGTCTCCAAACCCAGCAGATGTGTGCAGCATGCTTCTGTGCTGCTCCTCCCAGAGGAGGAAGGAAGGGGTCTCTCCGGATCTGCCACTTGTGGGATCCCTGCTTGAAGAGCAGTGGCCTGTGCCTCAGATCATGGTTTAAGGTAACACCAAGCTGAGAGCCTAATCTTCAGCTCTGTCTCTGCAGCCGGCTTCCCTGCTCTGATACATGGGGGCTCTGCCACACTCAGACACCCGCGGTCTTTCTGTGACTCTGAGGGTCCTGAGACCACACTGTCCCTGCGAGGGCTCCACCCCCCACTTAGGCTCTGGAGCAACGTCACTCAGTGGAGCAGACTTCTAAAAGTTCTGATTTTGTGCTCTGCTGTTCTACCACTTTCGGGGAGCCGGTGCCTCTCCCTGCTGTGCCCCCCCACCCCCGGTCTGTCTTCCCATTGCTTCTGATTCACTTCTCTGCAAGTCCTACCTTCCAGAGAGCGGTCGATTTTCTCTTCCTAGAACTGCTGCTCTTCTTCTCTTCTATCTCCTGTTGAGTTTGTAGGTGTTCGGAATGGTTTGATACCTATCTGGCTGAACTCCTGGGACTTGATGATATTTTGGTCTTCTACTCCTCCGCCATCTTGGTCCAATCTTGACCTTCAAAGTTTTGACGTGCTGATCAGATAATTGGCAGAGTGTCCCTCAATTTGGGTTTGTCTGATGTTTTGCCATAATTAGACTGGAGTTAAGGGTATTGGAAAAATACCACAGAAGTGAAGTAAGTGCCCTTCTTATCATGTCACATTAGATTGAGATTCTCTCTCTCCCTTTGACCCTTACCCTGTTCTCTCTAAAATAAATAATTGATTATTTATATATTTATTTATTTATTTTAGAGAGCAAGCTTGTGCGAACATACTGGGGAAGGGGTGGAGGTGGAGGGACAAGTGGACTGCACTGAGTGCAGAGCCCATCGTGGGGCTCAATCCCCCAACCTGAGCTGAAATCAAGAGTCGGATGCTTAACTGACTAAGCCACCCAGGTGCCCCACTAAATAGATCTTTAAAATATTTTATTTATTCATTTGAGAGAGAGAGAGAGCCAGTGAGCACAGGAGTGGGGGCAGGAGGAGTGGCTGAGGGAGAAGGAGATGCAGGCTCCACGCTGAGTAGGGAGCCCTGACTTGAGGCTCTATCCCAGGACCCTGAGATCACTACCCAAGCTGAAGGTGGACACTTAATTAACTGAGCTACCCAGGGACCCTGTCAATAAATAAATAAATAAATCATAAAAAAAAGAAGGCTTATATCCACATGACATCACTGGTGATCTTAACACTGATCACTTAGGGAGTGTTTGCCTTCTTTCCCTACTATATGCTTTGCAGGAAGTTTTTTCTCCTTTCCGTGTGTATCACAGGTTTTCAAGCTTTATAGCGTAATGATTACAACTGATGTTTAATGGAACTGCTTGGACCGAGTCAAGGGAAGAGACTGCAAACAGTGAAGTCCAGTTACATACTGTGGCTATTGTAGTAGTTCAGATGAGAGATGACAGTCATCTGAACTTACAGTGGCAATGGCAGTGATAAATGGAAGTGGCAATGGAAGGATGCATTCAAGCATTTCTGGGCAAATGGGTGGCTATGGTAGCCTTAAAAGAAACAGGGCAAGTCAAAGCCACAGTGAAATACTACTTTACACCCATGATGATGATTATAATGAAAAATTCAGATAGTTAAGTGTTGTTGAGGATATGGAGAAATTAGAATCCTCATATACTACTGGCGGGGTTAGAAAATGGTGAAGCCACTTTGAAAAACAGTTTTTCAGTTCCTCAAAAAATTAAGCATTTTTATAATTTGACACAGCAGTTCCATTCCTAGGTACATACCCAGGAGAAATGAAAACATATGTACACAGAAAAACATACACGAGTGTTCATAATAGCATTATTTATTATAGCCAAATAGTGGAAACCACCCAAAGATCCACTGACTGATGAATGGATGAACAGCATTTGGTATAGTGGAATATTATTTGGCCACAGAAAGGAATGAACTGCTGATACATGATACAATATAGATAAACTTTTTTTTTAAAAGATTTTATTTATTTATTTGACAGAGAGAGAGAGAGAGAGAGAGATTACAAGTAGGCAGACAGGCAGGCAGAGAGAGAGGAGGAATCGGGCTCCCTGCTGAGCAGAGAGCCCGATGCAGGCCTTGATCCCAGGACCCTGAGATCATGACCTGAGCCGAAGGCAGAGGCTTTAACCCAGTGAGCCACCCATGCACCCTAGATAAACTTTTTTTTTAAAAGATTTATTTATTTGACAGAGATTACAAGTAGGCAGAGAGGCAGGCAGAGAGAGAGGGGGAAGCAGGCTCCCTGCTGAGCAGAGAGCCCGATGCGGGGCTTGATCCCAGGACCCTGAGATCATGACCTGAGCTGAAGGCAGAGGCTTTAACCCACTGAGCCACCCAGGTGCCCCAGTATAGATAAACTTTGAAAATACTATGCTAAGTGAAAAATGCCAGTCACAACAGACCACTTATTACCTGATTCCATTTATATGAAATGTACAGAATAGGCATATCTGTAGAGGCAGAAAGTAGATTAGTAGTAGTGGTTGCTTAGGGCTTGGGGGTAAGCAGTGGTCCTGGAGGGATTAGACCATGATGAGCAGATGGTGCAGAATTTCTTTTCTGGGGTGATAAAGATGTTATAAAATTGTGATGGTGGTTGCACAACTCTGTGAATATAACAAAGGCCCTTGAATTGTACAGTTGAAATAGGTAAATTGGATATATGATTTATATCTCAGTAAGATTATTACAAAAAATATCAGGGAGCCGTTTGCAATGACATGGATGGAACTAGAGGGTATTATGCTGGGTGAAATAAGTCAATCAGAGAAAGACAATTATTATATGATCTCTGATATGAGGAACTTGAGGGTCAGGACGGGGAGTCGTGGGGGGTAGGGAGGGAAAAATAATGAAACAAGATGGGATGGGGAAGGAGACAAATCATAAGAGACTCCTAATCTCACAAAACAAACTGAGGGTTACTGGGGGGTGGGAGGGTAGGGATAGGGTGGATGGGTTATGGACATTGGGGAGGGTTTGTGCTTTGGTGAGTGCTGTGAAAGGTGTAAGCCTGATGATTCACAGACCTGTACCCCTGGGGCAAATAATAAAAAAAAAATAAAGACACAGCTAGTCTTATCCCTAAAAAAAAAAAAAAGTTCAAGATCAAAAAGATGGCTGGTTATCTTCTTTTTAAACGGAACTTAAGACACATACATGGTAATTGCCTTGGCTGTTAGTCTTCCAACTAATTCTGTTATTCAGGAGATTTCTTCATCCTGAGGCTCTATCAGTTCAGCAGTTCCATTTTTTCCCAGTGGATGAATCTTTTCCAAACTCCAGCAAAGCAAATGGGCCAGTTGATGAACTGAGCTAGAATGCTGGCATTGATGAAGGACTTGAGCAACTCCATCACATCCACCAGGATTGTGATGGAAGCTATAGCTGGTTTGAGTAGGGTTTTAAAAACATTATATTTGTTGCTAGAAAGTTTAGTGGATACTCCCTAGATGATTCCTATTAGTATTTTTCTTTGCTTATCACCAGACCATTTATATCCTAATTATCATTTTGCTTGATATCTTAGTTGACTTTGTGACTTCTTTTTTTTTTTTTTAGGAAGAGTGTATGTGAATTAAGATCCAACTGTTTCCTTCTTTTTATTTGTCTTTAATGAAGACAGATTAGTTCTGCATTGCTTCTGGTCTAAAATTGGTGTGGCATTACATTTCTTTTTGTATTGCTGGATTATCTGATTCTTGGTGTAGAATTAGCTCTTCACAGATCTTAAGCTTGAAGGCATGCTAACTAGATTTATATTACTCTTGAGTAATTTAGTTGCCTGATGGAGAGGAGAGGGGGGTGGGACCATGACTAGATTTAACTCTTCATCTCTGTAATGTTTCCCACATTTTTCCTTTTAACTAAAGATATTGTGCCAGAGGCTGGTTTCTTTACCTAATTTTTTCATCATTTCCGAACACTGTGGTTCAAATTAATGCTCTCCTAATGCTATGGCTGCATACTTTGTCTCAGGGAGAGACTTAGAAGAAGTCCCTAGAAGGCACTTCTTTTTGTTTCGATGGTAAATGGTAGGAGTGGCAGGGAGCTTGCCAGTATTTTTTTTTTTTTCATACTCAAGACTTTATTTTTTAAGGGCAATATTAGATTCACAGCAAAATTGAGAGGAAGGCACAGAGAGTTCCGATAACACCCCCTGTGCCCACACATGCATAACCTCCCCCATTAGGAACCTCCCCCCACCAAAGTGGTACTTTTGTTACAGTTGATGAAGCTACATTGACACATTATAATCACTCAAAGTCCATAATTTACATTAGAGTTCACGCTTGGTGGTGTTCATTCTCTGTGTTCCTACAAATGTATAATGACATGTATCTACCCTAACAGTATCGTACAGAGCTCTTCACTGCCTTAAAAATTCTCTATGCTCTACCTGTTCATCCCTTCCTCAGAAGCCCCTGGCAATTACTGATCTTTCTACTGTCTCTGTATTTTTTCCTTTTCCAGAATGTCATGTAGTTGGAATCATACAGTATTTAGCGTTTATGGGTTGGGCTTATTTCACTTAGTAATATGCATTTAAGTTTCCTCTATTTTCAGGCTTGATGGCTCACGTCTTTGTAGTGCTGAATATTATTCCACTTGGGTGTACCACAGTTTATTTATCCAACATAATGAAGGATATCTTGGTTGCTTCCAAGTTTTTGGCAATTATGAATAAAGCTGCTGTATATTCATGTGCAGGTTTTTGAGTGGGCATTAGTTTCAGCTTTCTAGAATAAATACCAAGGAGCACAATTTCTGGACCATATGGTGAGAGTATGTTTGGTTTTGTAAGAGACTGCCAGACTGTCTTCCAGGGTAGCTGTACCATTTTGCATTTCCACGAGCAATGAATGAGAGTTCCTTTTGCTTCACCTCTTTGTCAGTGTTTGGTGTTATTAGTGTTTTGGGTTTGGTAATTCTAATAGGTGTGTGGTGCTATTTTGTTTGAGTTTGCATATTTCCCTGATGACATATGATGTGTGGAGTATCTTTCATACTGCTATCTGAATATCTTTTTTGGTGAGGTTATCTATTAAGATCTTTGGCCCATTTTAAAATCAGGTTGGTTGTTTTCTTATTGCTGAGTTTTAAGAGTTCTTTACACATTTTGGATAACACTCCTTTATCAGGTGTATCTTTTCCAAATATTTTGTCTTAGTCTGTGACTTCTCATTCTTTTGATAGACTCACAGAGCAGGATTTTAGTTTCAATGAAGTCTGGCTTATCATTTATTTCTTTGATGGATTGTACCTTTGAATTTGTATCCGAAAAGTCGTTGCCATATGGTTAAGGTCATCTAGATTTTCTCCTATATTATCTTGTAGAAGTTTTATAGTTTTGCATATATTGCATCTATTTTGAGTTAACTTTTGTGAAGTGTGTGATGTGTCTAATTTGTTTTTTTGCCTGTGGGTATTCAGTTGTTCCAGCACCACTTGTTGAAAAGACAGTCTTTGCTTCATTGTATTGCCTTTGCTCCTTTTTCTAAGACTAATTGTCTATATTTATGTGGATGGCTATACTCTTTATTCTGTTCCATTGATCTTTTGGTAACCTTTTGTCAATAGCTTATTTCTTCATTATGGTAGCTTTATAGTAGGTATTGAAGTCAGGTAATGTCACTCCTCCAATTTTGTTCTTTTCCTTCAATATCATATTGTTTATTCTGCGTCTTTTGCCTCTCCACATGAGCTTTAAAATCAGTTTGTTAATATCCACAAAATAACTTGCTGGGATTTTGCTTGGGATTACATTGAATCTAGGATGAAGTTGGGAAATACTGACATTTTAATGATATTGAGTCATACTATCCATAAAGATGGAATATTTCTCCATTTATGTTGCTTTTATTTATCAGACTTTTTTAGTTTTCTTCATATAGGTTTTGAACATATTTTATTAAATTTATTTCATTTTTGGGGGTGCTAATGTAAATGTTACTATGTTTTTCTTTTCTACCTGTTCACTGTTGGTATATAGGAAATTTGACCTTTGCATATTAACCTTGTATTCTACCACCTTGCTTTAACTGCTTATTAGTTCCAGGACATACCAGTTCTTTTGATTTCTCTACATAGATGATCATAACATCTGTGAATTAAGACAGTTTCACTTTTTCCTTCCAAATCTGTATGCCTTTTATTTCATTTGCTTGTTTTACCGCATTAGCTAGGACTTGCAGTATGATGTTTGAAAAGAGTGGTGAGAGGGGACATCCTTGCCTTTTTCCTGCTCTTGGTGGGAAAGTTTCTAGTATCTCACCATTAGGAATGACATTAGGGGTGCCTGGGTGGCTCAGTCAGTTGTGTCTGACTCTTGATTTCAGCTTAGGTCATGATCTTAGGGTCGTGAGTTGGAGCTCCCATCTCAAGCCCTGAGTTGGGTTCAGCTCTCAGCGGGGAGTCTGCTTCTTCCCCTCTTCTCTCCCTCTTCCCTGCCCCACCTCCCCTGCACTTGCATAGGCTCTCTTTCTCTTCCTCTCTCTCTCTCTCTCTCAAAATAAATAAATAAAATCTTAAAAAAAAGAACGACAAAAAAAAAAAAAAAAAAGAACGACATTGGGTGCCTGGGTGGCTCAGTGGGTTAATGCCTCTGCCTTCGGCTCAGGTCATGGTCTCAGGGTCCTGGGATCGAGGCCCGCATCGGGCTCTCTGCTTGGCAGGGAGCCTGCTTCTTTCTCTCTCTGCCTGCCTCTCTGCCTGCTTGTAATCTCTCTCTCTCTGTCAAATAAATAAATAAAATCTTAAAAAAAAAAAAGGTTCTGCAGCCTGTACTTAAAAAAAAAAGAATGATGTTAATTGTAGGTTTTTTGTAGATATTCTTTATCAAGTTGAGGGAGTTGCCCCTCTGTTCTTAGTTTACTGATAGTTTTTATCGTGTTGGATTTTGTCAAAATTTTTTTTTTGCGTCTTTGATGCAACTGTGATTTTTCTTTTTTAGCTTGTTGTTGTGATGGATTACATTAATTGATTTTTGAATGTTGAACCAGCCGTGCATACTTGGGATAAATCCCACTTGATCATGGTGTGTAATTCTTTTTATACATTGTTGGATTGGATTTATAAATATTTTGTTGAGGATTTTTGCTACTATGAGAGATACTGATCAGTAGTTTCCTATTCCTGCAAAGTCTTTGTCTGGTTTTGGTATTGGGGTAATGCTTGTCTCATAGGATAAAGTAGGAAATGTTCCCTCTGCTTCTATCTTCTGAAAGAGATGAGAGAGAATTGGTGTAATTTCTTCCTTAAATATTTGATGGAATTCACCAGTGAATGCATCTGAGCCTGGTACTTTCTGTTTTGGAAGGTCATTAATTATTATTTTTCCAGAAGGTTGTTAATTATTTTTTTCAATTTCTTTAATAGAGCCAGACCTATTCATAGTTTATTTCTTCTTGTGTGAGTTTCAGAAGATTTTATCTTTCAAAGAATTGCTCCATTTCATCTAGATTATCAAATTTATGGACATAGAATTGTCATAGTATTCCTTTATTATCCTTTCTTTTTTATTTATTTTTAAAAGATTTTATTTTTTAATATTTTTATTTATTTATTTATTTAACAGAGAGAGAGAGAGGGAAGGAGAGAGAGAGAGCAAGAGAGGGAGTACAAGCGGGGAGAGGGAGAAGCAGGCTTCCCGCAGAGCAGGGTGCCCCAGGGGCTCGATCTCAGGACCCTGGGATCATGACCTGAGCCGAAGGCAGACACTTAACAAATGAGCCACCCAGGCGCCCCTAGAAGTGAGTTGTTTAATCTCCATCTATTTTGGGATTTTCCAGTTATCTTTCTGTTAGATTTCTAGTTTAATTCAGTTGTGGTCTGAGCTCAGACATTGTATGACTTTTTATTTTTTGAGTTTAAGGTGTTTTATGGCCCAGGATGTAGTCTTGGAGAAAATGTGTATTATGCTGTTACTGGATGAAGTAGTCTGCAGATGTCAGTTATATTCAGTTGATTGATGGTGTTGTTGAATTCCAGTCTGTCCTTACTGATTTTCTGCCTGGTGATGTTCAGTTTTTGTTGTCTTTGCTTTTTAGTTTTGGAGGTTTCTATTGAGATATCCTCAAGCTCAGTGATTCTTTCCATGTCCAGTGTACTAGTAAGCCCATCAGAGGTTTTCTTCATTTCTGTTAGTTTTTTTTTTTTTAAATATCTATCAGGGCTTTTTGTTTTTTTCCTCAGGATTTCCATCTCTGTTTACATTGCCCATCTGTTCTTGCATGCTGTGTACTTTATCTATTAGAACCCTTAGCAAATTAATCCTAGTTCTTTCAAATTCCCAGTCTGATAATTCCAGCATTTGTGCCATGTCTGGTTCTTAGGCTCACTCTGTCCCTTCAAATTGTGTTTTTTTCCTTTTCGTTTGTCTTGTAAGTTTTTCTTGATAGCCGGACATGTTGTATTGGGTAAAGGAACTGCTATAAATAGGCCTTTAGTAATGTGGTGGCATCAAGGAGGGCAGGTATCCTATAGTACATCCCAGTCTTGTTAAGAACAGAGTGCCCTAGAGTGTTTCAATATGGTTTCTTTTTCCTCCCCCTGCTGGAAGCATGAGGGGATTTTTATCTGGTAATTCTGTGAAAACCTGGTCAAGCTCCTGGAGATAACAAAAATGTGCTCACCCCCATGACTGGGTCTCCCTGAAGTTTTTAACTCTCAGATTGTCCACACTGACCCTCCAGCAATTTGTCAGTTACAGTTGAGGTTTTCCTACTCTGGCACTGGTTCCATGGCGTTTTTTTTCTCTTGAGTATGTCTCTTCAGGTAATCAGGGAGTCTTTGGATTTGCCGTCTGTCAGTCTTGAGGGCAGTGGTTTGCCCCTTCCTCCCTTAGGGATCCAAGAAGAGTTGTTGGTTTTTCTGTCTGTTCAGCTTTTTACTTGTTAGGATGGAGTGGTGACTTCCAAGCTCCTAACATGTGAACTGGAAACTGGAAGTCCATCCCAGCTATTTTTCAAGTTCCAGTATTAACTTCTTATTTTCACATAGTTTCATACTTAAAATTGTAATTTCAACCTTGGCAGTTCTTTCATCTTTCCTTTTCTTCATGACTTTGACATTCTTAATGAATACAAGCCAGTTATTTTATTTTATTTGTTTTTTTTTAAAGATTTTATTTATTTATTTGACAGAGAGAGATTATAAGTAGGCAGACAGGCAGAGAGAGAGGAGGAATCAGGCTCCCCGCTGAGCAGGGAGCCCGATGCGGGCCTTGATCCCAGGACCCTGAGATCATGACCTGAGCCGAAAGCAGAGGCTTTAACCCACTGAGCCACCCAGGCACCCACAAGCCAGTTATTTTATAGAATGTCCCTCAATTTATGTTATCTAATGTTTCCTCGTGATTAGATTCTGGTTGTACATTTTTTGCAGGAATATCACTGAAACGATGTTGTGTTCTTTTCTGTCCATCATATCAGGAGATAAATGGTATCATTAGGCTTTCATTACTTGGCTTAGGTGGTGTCTAACACGATAAAGGTTCTATTTTTCTGGTTTTTTTTTTTTTGGAGGAGAATACGTTAATTAATATCGGGCAATTATTTGTCCCCATCAAACTTTCTTGATGATTCTTGCTTGAATTAGTTACTACTCTCAATGGTTTCCAAATGATGACTTTCTGATTTCATCATCATTCCTCATACATTTATTAGTTTGCATTTTGCTGTAAGGCAGAAATTTTCCTTTTGCTTATTTATATCACTGTGGATTCATGGATTCCTATTTTATTCTATGGGTTTTCATCTGTTACTGTTATTTATTTAGAGAGAGAGGATACATGAGTGAGTGGAGGGAGGGGCAGAAGGAGAGGGACAGAGAATTTCAAGCAGACTCCACACTGAGTGCAGAGGAGCCCAGTGCTAGTTTCCATCCCCCTGACCCTGAGATTGTGATCTGAGATGAAATCAAGAGCCAGTTGTTTCATTGAATGAACCACCCAGGTGCCCCATGTTGTTATTTATTTTGATACTTTAATTGTCCCATATATGGATGAAAGGAGCTCCTTCAGTCTGACTTCTGTGCCTAGTATCATCTTTTTATTTTTAATTTTTACGTATCAATACATATTTTTCTTGATTTTTGAAGTAATACTTCTTTTAGACAATAAAATAAAATCAGGGAGAAAGATATAACAATACCTGTGCTGTATTTTCATCTATATATTGACATATTTTCTTTCAGCCTTTGTTTTCATTGCACTTTTAAAAAAAATATATTTATTGGGCGCCTGGGTGGCTCAGTGGGTTAAAGCCTCTGCCTTCGGCTCAGGTCATGATCTCAGGGTCCTGGGATCGAGGCCCGCATCGGGTTCTCTGCTTGTCAGGGAGCCTGCTTCCTCCTCTCTCTCTCTCTCCCTGCCTCTCTGCCTACTTGTAATCTCTCTCTCTCTCTGTCAAATAAATAAATAAAATCTTTAAAAATATATATATTTATTTATTTATTTGTCAGAGAGAGAGAGAGAGAGCACAAGCAGGCAGAGTGGCAGGCAGAGGCAGAGGGATAAGCAGGCTCCTGGCCAAGCAAGGAGCCCAATGCAGGACTTGATCCCAGGACCCTAGGATCATGATCGAGCCAAAGGCAGCTGCTTAACCAACTGAGCCACCCAGGCATCCCTCATTGCACTTTTTTTTTTTTAAACAAGTGTCTATATTTTTAAATTTTTATTTAAATTCTAGTTAGTTAACATATAGTGTAATATTAGTTTCAGTAGTAGAATTTAGTGATTCAGTAGTAGAATTTAGTAGTAGAATTCAGTATAGAATTCAGTAGTAGAATTTAGTGATTCATCACTTACATGCAACACTCAGTGCTCATCATAGCAGGTGCCTCCTTAATACCCATCACCCATTTAACCCATCCCCCCCAGCCACCTTACCTCCAGCAACACTCAGTTTGTTCTCTATAGATAAGAGTCCATTTTATGGCTTGCCTCTTTCTTTTCCCCCCCATGTTCATCTGTTTTGTTTCATAAATTCCACATATAAGTGAAATTATGTGGTATTTGTCTCTGACTTACTTCGCTTAGCATAATAAAGTCTGGTTCCATCCATGTCGTTGCAAGTGGAAAGATTTCATTCTTTTTGATGACTGAGTAATATATATGTGTGTGTGTGTATGTGTGTGTATACAATGGAATATTACTCATTGTACTTTTAAATGTAGTAGAGAGAGAAGTAAAGACAGAGATTTGCATCTCAGTTTTGTTTTTTTTAACATCATTTAATTATAAGCATTTCCTGAGCTACTAAGAACTCTTTCAAAACATTATGTCTCATAACTGATTATCCCTGTGACCCAGATACTCCAGTGCTGTCCTGATGCCTACCTGTTGCCTCTGCTTTTGGATGGCATGTTCCTTCTCCCTCTGAAAGAAAACTCCAGTTCCCTCTCTCTCCCCCTCTACCACATCCTGTTTTTGTTTTTTGTTTATTGTTTTTCTTTTCTTTTTCAGCACACTCCTTGTCCATTCTCTTGTAGAGCATTTGGGGAGCCAGCAAAAGGTCAAAGTGGCAGAAGCACACAGAGCAGAAAGGAGAGTGACCCCAGATATGAGGTAGAGTTCTGTCCCCTTGCCTGGGGATAGAGCAGTCAGTGGTGGGGTGGAGGGCGAAGATAGATAATATCTGGGTGAAAAATCAGTAGATAATCACACCAGGAGGTGAAAATGCTTTGAAGAAAAATAAAAGGGAGTAGGATGGAGAGAATATTGGGGGCGGGTAACTGCTATTTTATTTTTTAATTTTAATTTAGTTTAATTTTAAAGATTTTATTAGAGAGCGAGCACAAGTAGGGGAAGGGGTAGAGGGAGAAGGAGAGAGAGAAGCTGACTCTGTGCTGAGCTCAGAGCCCAATGTGGGGCTGGATTCCAGGACCCTGAGATCATGACCAAGGCTGAAGTCAGAAGCTTAACCAACTTAGCCACCCAGATGCCCTGGTAGCTGCTATTATAGATAGGCAGGTGGGGAAGACATCCCTGGGGAGGTGATATTTGAGCAAAGACCTGGTGTTTTATAGATGAGAAAGTTCAGAGAGGTAAAGCAACCTTCCTAAGGTTATAAGGAAGATGTACTATTAATTTTTTTTAAGATTTTTTTTTTAAGTAATCTCTACACACCCAATGAGAGGCTCAAACTCCCAACCCTGAGATTAAGAGTCACAGGCTTTGAGTCAGCTGGGGGCCCCTGTTTTCTTTTTTCTTTCTTTCTTTTTTTAAGTTTTTTTTAATTTATGTAATCTTTACACCCAGCGTGGGGCTTGAACTCACGACCCTGAGATCAGGAGTCACACGTTCTGACTGAGCCAGCTAGGCGCCCCTAACTTTGTTTCTTTCATTCAAAAGCCCACTATAAAGGGTACTTCCCTCTGTAGGGAGTATACCTCAGTGTTTTCATATGCGCTTTGAGTGCATTTCTCAGTTGTTAGCTTGGCTGTCTTGACCCTTATCCCTTGCACCAAAACATTTCTAAGAGGTGAAACTTATGTAAGAGATTTTGTGTGCTTTGAATTTCAGTGGTGGTAGGAACAGAAGATTTGCTTTAAGGACGTGCTGAGGATTGTTTTGGAAGTTATTTTTTAACTCAGAAATCTAAATCTAGGTTTTGGTGTCCTTAAGGTCTACTTGAGAAGGTGAGTATCCCTTTGAAAAAGCTGGAGCTGCTCCAGAGAGTCTGCCTGAAATGAAGACAGAGGCCCAGGCTTCAAAATCTTCACTGACAAACGTCTTATCTACTGAGACAGAGCTTTCTGAGATTTTCCTCGGAAGTCAGACTTGGGAAGATAGGAACATAGCTAAGTGGCCTCCGATGGTCTGGGTTTCAAAGTCCCAGGCTTTGGAGGCCTGGATGGTGAAGGCTCTGGCCTCAGAGATTCAGGCTGGTGAGGCCCAGCACAGAGCCAGCCAATGCAGGCCAATCAATGTACTGGAGGTGGAAGCTACCCAATCCCTCAACCAGGAACCCTTACCTGAGAAGGTGCAAGTTGCAGAGGAGGAAAAGAGTGAGGTCCTCCGTACCCGTCCATGCTGGTCCAGTAAGGTTGAGTACATCCTGTCTCAAGTGGGCTACTCCATGAAGATAAGCAATCTCTGGCGTTTTCTCCTCCTGTGGCTTCACAATGGAGGTTGTAAGTCTGGGGACCAGGAATCATGGATCCACAGGGGGCTTTAAACTCCAAGATCCTTGGGATCTGTAGAGGCTGGAAGCTTGGCACTATGAGAATAGGAGTCAGGGGCCTGAACACCTAGGATCAGGAGAGGGAGAGAGGTGCAGGTCATCAGAATTTGAGGATGGTGGGGTTGGAGGCCTGGGTCAGGGTGATTGGGGTGGAAACTAAGCATCTGGGTCTTCAGGAACTGTAAGGTGACCTAAGGGGCACCTGGTACTATGAGGAATGTGGAAAGAGTTGAGCCGTGATGCCAGTGGCCCTGAGGGAGGTCACTGGTGGGGAACATGTTTTCCCAGACCCCATGGAAGTCTAGGCACTGAAAAGCCAGATGGTTCTCAGAACTACTCCTGACTCCCTGCACAGGCAGTTTTCTCATCATCTACATCCTCATGCTGTTTTTGGTTGGGGTTCCTCTTCTATTCCTGGAGATGGCAGCTGGTCAGAGGATGCGTCAGGGCAGCATTGGTGTATGGAAGGTCGTCAGCCCCTGGATTGGTGGTTTGGGGTATACCAGCTTCATGGTGAGGAGTCCTGGGCTTTCCAGGCCTATCCTTTATGCCCCGTTCCCACCCCGACAGTTCCTTGTCCTGGGATGGGTCCCATGACTTCACTTCCATGGGTTGAGTCCCTTCAATTTCCCAGTCCTCTGTCAAATCCCCCCTTTTGCCTGTCCTCATCCTTCCCCCCTACCCCCAGCTACCTCCCCCTCGGTCCCCAGGTGTGCTTCATTACTGGCTTATACTTGAATGTGGTCAATGCCTGGAGCCTCTTCTACTTGGGCCAGTCCTTCCACTCTCCAGTTCCATGGGAAAAATGTCCCTTATTGGAGAATTCCAGTGACTTTGGTGAGGAAGAAGTGAAAGAGGAGGAGAAGGGGAAAACAGCTAGAGGGGAATTTGGAAGAGGAGAAAGGAGTGAAGAGGGATAAAATAGAGGAAAATAGTAGAAAAAAGAAATGGGAGGGGGAAGGAATAGCGGGAAGTGAGGGAAGGACTAAAGAAGAGGGGAGGGGTCACCCTGTCTAGCAGGCATGTCCAAAGCCAGATCCCCTCAGATCCCGAATGTGCTTGGACGTCACCCTCCATGTACTTTTGGTCCCGGCTGACCTTGAAGGCCTCAGACAGAATTGAGGATGGTGGGTCACCAGTCTTCAGTCTGAACTTGCCCTTATTGGTGACCTGGTGTCTTGTTGATGCTTTCATGATTAATGGGCTCAAGTCCACTGGGAAGGTAAGCCATCATTGACATTCTTGGATGCTTTAGACCTCCTCCAACATTGTTCTCACTTATCTCCTAATGTCTCATTCCTTCTGGTCTTTGGATCGCACTAGCCTTTGACCCTTGCTGAAGACTGTCCTCTAACTCCTCATTTCTGACTCACCCCTAAAAAAAACCAATATTTATTTTAGAGAGAGAGAAAGAGAACACATGAGTGGGAGGAGGGGCGGAGGGGGAGAGAGAGAGAGAGGAAATCCTTAGACCCTCAGGTTGAGCCAGATGTGGGGGTTCATCCCAGGACCCCAAGATCATGGCCTGAGCCGAAACCAAGAGTCACGCCTAACCACTTAACCAACTGAGCCTGACTCAGCACTTTTGCTCCTTGCTAACTGTTGGTGGACCCCCACTGGTACATGGTTGCTGATATGCCCCATTCTCATTTCAGGTAATGTGTGTCCTGGTGCCAGCCCCCTATTTCATCGTCCTCTGTTTCTTCTTCCGGAGTTTACTGCTGGAAGGGGCAGCTTTTGGCTTTCAGCATTTGTTGCTTGCCAAGGTAAAGTAAGTCGTCTTCATTCCCTTACCAGGCCTTGGGAGACACCTACTGTCTGCTGTTAGGGCATCTTTTCCCCATTATTTACCCATGTCCTTCCCCCCATTTCTGTTAAGATTCTCCTCTCCTTCTTTGACATTTCTCCTTATATTGTCTTCTTTTTAGATACCAGCTATGTACAACATGAATGTATGGTTTCAAGCAGAAAATCAAGTCTTGTTTGCCTTGGGTCTAGGCTTTGGTCCTGTTGTCTCCCTATCCTCGAATATGTACCCATCCACCAATTGTCTCAGTGATGCCTTTCTTGTGGCTCTGGTCAACCTGTTTACCATGCTGCTGGTCACATCTTTTTCCTTCTGTATCCTGGACTTCTGGGCTACAATTGTCACACACCACTGCAATGAGAAGTAAGGCCAGTCCCTTAAGGGAGGGTACCAGCCCCAGGGAACTACAAAAACCACAGACCCTAACTTCCAAGGTGCTGCAAAGACTCCCGTTCACACCTGGCAATCACAGGTGCACTTGCAAGCCTCTACTCTCCCCTGGAGCAAAAAAACAGAAACAGTAGAATCCTTGTCATATATTTTCTTGCTCTGAGCCCTTTCTGGCCCTAGAAAGCTTTAAACTCAGAGATTGCTACTCTCCACTTCAGATTGCCAACCACAGAGACAGGTTAGAAGTGGCAAATGTTCAAGATCTGGAGAACTTTCCATTTCCTGAATGCCCTCACTTGTAACTTTCATCTCCTAAATTTAGAGATTTCTGTCAGTATGTCATACTTACGTCCCAAAGGGACTCTCAGAACTAGAATCTTTATTGTCTGCTTACTCCTGTTTTTCATTCTTTAGGCATTAATTTCAAAAACACCCATTGAACATTTAGACAGTATTCTTTGTGTACCACAGAGATGTGGACAGTAGTAGTTCCTGCCTTCATTGAGTTTTCAGTTTTTGAGGGAGGAGGTGGGGGGAATTACATAATTGGGCAGTTGTAAACTCATGATAACTAATAGCAAGGATGTTGAAGAAGACAGAAGACAGAGCCATTAATTCTAAGGGGGCTAATCAGAGAGAGACTCCCAGAGGAGGCACACCTAAGCTGAAATGCTAACCTGTGCAGGTGACCACCATTTTCTTCTAGAGTAAACCTGGGCATATACATGTGCATATGTGTGAGAGCTTTCCTAGGGTATATACTCAGGAATGGGACTGCTGGGTGGAGGGTACACACCTTCAGTTTTACCGTATATTGTCTCATTACCAAGGTGGTTTATGATGTGTGAGAATTCCATGTATTCTACTTTCTGCACATTTGATTAGACTTGGTCAAACTTTCTGCCAGTCTGGTGGGGGTATAATGGCATTTTTTAATGTTTAAAGACATTTTATTATGACATATTACATACATATAGAAACATGCATAAAGCAAAAAGTGCAGTATAAATAACAAATACCATCCATGTTAAGGACTAGAATGACCCTAGAAGCTGTCTGTGTATCTCTAATTATAACCTCTTTCCTCCCCAACTACTATCCTGGCTTTTATGATAATTAGTTCTTTGTTTTTCTATATATTTTATTATCTATGTATGCATATCTAAGCAATATAGTTTTTTAAACATTTTTTTAAGGATTTTATTTATTTATTTGACAGAGAGAGATTACAAGTAGGCAGAGAGAGGAGGAAGCAGGCTCCCCACTGAGCAGGGAGCCCGATTCGGGCCTCGATCCCAGGACCCTGAGATCATGAGCTGAGCCGAAGGCAGAGGCTTTAACCCACTGAGCCACCCAGGCGCCCTCCATGCCCATCTTGGGGCTTGAACTCACGACCTTGAGATTGAGCATTGCAGGCTCTGCTGACTGAGTCAGCCAGGTGCCCCTTCAATATAGCATTTAAAAAAAATAACTTCCTTTTTTAAAGTTTTATTTACTTAAGTAATCTCTACACCCAGTGTGGGGCTCAAACTCAACACACTGAGATCAAGTCACATGCTATTCTGAGTCAGCCAGGTGCCCCTATAAAATAATATAGTTTATTGTGTCCATTTATGTGGTTTAATTTGTTCATTTATATGTGATTCTTTTGTGTTTTTCTTCTTTCATTCAACATATGTTTGTAAAATTCATCCATATTGTTGTGTGTAGCTCTAGTTTGCTTTTAATGCTGTATAATGTTCTAGTATATGAGCATGCCACAATTTTTGCATTCTACTGTTGAACATTTGGAGTCTTTCTAATTTTTGGCTATTAAAAAAATTCTGCTCTGAACATTCTTACACATGTTCCTGATGTCCTACCTATGTGTACATTTGTCTAGGGTATATGTCAGTGAGTGAGATTGTTGATGCAGTTATTTATTACTGCAAACAAATCTTTCCAAAATTAAGCGGCTGAAACCAAGAATGATTTATAATTTCTTGATTTTGTAGATTGGCTGGAAAATTCTTCTATTGGGCTTGCACAGGTTAACTCCCAGTTGTGCATTTAGCTGGGCCCAGCTGGGACTGCACTGCTTCGTTATACGTAGGTGTTGACTGGGCTCACTCTAGTGCTTCCTCCTCTCTTTCTGCCTGCCTCTCAGCCTACTTGTGATCTCTCTCTCTCTCTGTCAAATAAATAAAATCTTTTAAAAAAATTACTTGGGTTAGTTCTTTTTCTTCCATTCAGTATGATTGTTATTCACAAGAAATACAGTTCATTTATTTCTGTTTGTATGGAATTTTAATATCCCTCCAAGCATTTATTTTAGTGTTAAACATTAATATGGTTTCAAAAGACAAAATTATACAAAAGGATACTCAGAGAAGTTATCAGTCCTCCACCATCACTTCAATTCAGTTCTTCTCTATCCCCTATAGGTAACCAGTCTCATTATTTTTTGGTTTATCTTTGTGTTTGTAGAAATAAGGAGAAAGATGTATATTTTCTTATTTACCCTTTCTTACACAGTAGGTAGCCTTTTTCTTTTTCATTTCCTGATATATCCTGGGAATCACTCTTCCATATTCATTACTTTCTTAGATGATCTGCCTTAGGCCTGGTGGTAGTACCTGCCATTCTCTGTATCTGTGGTTCCTCCATTCTTTAGAGTCATCACCCCATAGTATGTAAGCCCTTGTTATAGTTAATAATTGGGTGCCACAGGGCTGCTGGGTAGATCAGTCAGCTAAGAGTCTGGTTCTTGATCTCAGCTCAGGTCTTGATCTCAGGGTTGTGAGTTCAAGCCCTGCACTGGGCTCCATGTGGGGCGTAGAGCCTACTTAAAAAAAAATTGGATGCCTTAAAATTCAAACCATTTTCTCTTTGAAAAGGTATTAAGATAATGAAAATACATGTCCCAAAATTGGAGAAATGTATACATCTGTACATTTATATTCAGAAAATGTAAAGAGCTCCTAAAACTCACTAAGAAGACAACCCAATAAAATGCACACTTAACTTTCTACAGTCTACTTAGAATTAATATTTTACCACTTTAAGTGGAATATAAAACCTTACCATCATACGGGCCCTTTGTCCTCCAACTCTTTTTGATATAGTTGCCATATGTACTACGTTTATGTATATTGAAAACCCCATCGAACAAGGTTACAACTTTTGCTTTCGATTAACGTACATTTGCTTTCAACTGACACATATTCTAAAACTTAAGGGGAGGAAAATATCCTATTATTTTTATCTAGAAACTTAGCATTTTTTTTTTAGAAACAGCATTTTTGGTGGTCTTCCTTCATTTCTGAAGTTTGAATTTTCCCTCCTGTATAATTTTCATTCCATCTGAAACCTTCAACTTTTTTTTATATTGACAGGTTATGTTGGCAATGAACCTTTGGAGTTCTCTTCATCTGAAAATGCCTTAATTTACCTTCATTTTTTTTAAAATTTAAATTCAGTTAGCCAGCACAGTACATCATTAGTTTCAGATGTTGAGTTCAGTACTTCATTAGTTGCATGTAGCACCCAGTGCTCATCATATCACCTGCCCTCCCTAATTTACCTACATTTTCGAAGGATATTTTCATTGGATAAGGAATTTTAGGTTGACAGTCCATTTCCTTCAGCACTTAAGAAATGTACTGTTTCCTGCTGGCCTCCATTTTTTTTTAAAGATTTTATTTATTTCTTTGTCAGAGAGAGCATGAGCTATAGGCAGAGGGAGAGGGAGAAGCAGATCCTCTGCTGAGCAGAGCGCCCAACACGGGGCTCAATCCCAGGACCCTGGGATCATGACCTGAGCTGAAGGCAGATGCTTCACCAGCTGAGCCACCCGGGGGCCCCATTCTCCTGGCCTCCATTTCTGAGAAATTTACAGTCATTCAAATTGTTGTTCCTATATATGTAATGTATTGTTTTTCCCTGACTGTTTTTAAGATTTTTTAATGCTTAGTTTTCAGTTGTTTGATTTTTATGTGTGTGGGCATGGGCTTTTTTTTTTTTTTTTTTAGCGTTTATCCTGTTGGTGGTTCACTGAGCTTGAATCTCAGGTTTTATGAGTTTGGCCAAATGTGGGAAATTTTCAGCCATTATTTCTCAGAATATTTTTCTGCACTGCACTCTTTCAACTCTCATTATAGACTCTGATGACAGACCATAAACCCTTTGTTATTGTCTCACAGGTTTCTGAGGCTTTGTGTATTTTTTCCCCCTGCTTTTTTGGGTCTGCTGTTCATACTGGATACTTTCTATTGATTTATCTTTAAGGTAACTGACTCTTTCCCCCGTCACCTTCATTCCACCATTTAGCCAATCAAGTGAAATTTTTGTTACTATGCTTTTTAGTTATAAATTTTACACTTAGTGTTTTTCTTACATCTTTTAAAAAATTTTATTTATTTGAGAGAGTGAGAGAGAGCGAGCATGGGGAGGGAGAGGGAGAAGCTGACTCCCCACTGAGCAGGGAGCCGCAACACAGGGCTCAATCCCAGGACCCTAAAGTCTTGACCTGAGCTGAAGGCAGACGCTTAAGCGACTGAGCCACCCAGGCGCCCCTTTCTTACATCTTCTGTCTGCTGATAGTCTAACTTTCCATTTGTTTTGTTTTGAGAGGGTTGCTCTGTCTTCCCAGAGTGTGATTGTAACAGCCACTTTAAAGTTTGATGATAACGAAAACTTCTGTGTTGTTTTGGGGTTGGTGTGTATTGATTATCTTTTTCTTTGTGGCTTTTTAAGGTTTTCCTGGTTCCTGATACATCAAGTAATTTAGTACTGTATTCTGATTATTTTTATTTTATTTATTTTTAAAGTAGGCTTCATGCCCAGTGTGGAGCCCATTGTAGAGCTTGAACTCACTACCCTGAGATCAAGACCTGAGCTGAGATCAAGAATTGAATGCTTTAACCAGTTGAGCTACCCAAGTTAAGTTCCCCCTGTATTCTGATTATTTTAAATATATGTGAGACTGTGTTTAAGTTCTTCAGAAAATGTAAATTTTTTTCTTTCTTTCTTTCTTTCTTTCTTTCTTTCTTTCTTTCTTTCTTTCTTTTCTTTTCTTTTCTTTTCTTTTCTTTTTTCTTTCTTTTCTTTCTTTTCTTTCTTTTCTTTCTTTTCTTTCTTTTCTTTCTTTCTTTCTTTCTTTCTTTCTTTCTTTCTTTCTTTCTTTCTTTCTTTCTTTCTTTCGTTTCTTTTGTTTCTTTTCGTTTCGTTTCGTTTTAGGTGGAAGCTGATCCAGTTAGATTTAAGGTACAGGTTTCTACCCACCTTCTGCAATTTGTGGTCCCAGTGTCAGTTCAGTTTTTGAAGTCTTTGTAGTGCTATTTGGATGGATCGTGGTTGTGTGCCCCCTGTCGTTTGGGAGCTAGATAGTGGTATATCCTGTTTTCCAGTTCTCAAAGTGTTTGGAATGCTGTTTAGGGTCAAATACAATCATGTGTTTCCAGGATTTCATATAATACTTTATGGGATCACTCTCTTGAGCTCCCTCTTACCTGAAATCTCCCTGACACTTTCCAGCTCTTAGAAACCCCACTACCTAGTTTTCTGTCTAGAAAACTAGGGCTTTAGTTTCCCTACTCTGCTGCTCATTTCATTAGCTGTACCTGCCTCCAGGGCCACACGTTGTGAGTATAGAAATTTTTAAAAAGCAACAAGGATTTTCCTCCCTATCCATGTTCTTGGAAACACAGTTTCTTTGGTCAGAGGAAGATTTCTATTTCAAAATTAGAAGTACTTGTCCAGCCACCACTGCCATACCACCATTGTTGCTTCAGGATTGTCTGACGTGTGTGTGTGATAAAACAGAAAAAAGCAATAAAAAATTAGGGGATTTTCCCTTCATTTTCTGTGAGACTTTGAGGCCTTTTTCCAGTTCTCTGGACCAAAAATAGAGGGCTTCTTTTGGAACTCTTTCCTTCCATACCTGATACACACTTCTGGGCTTCAGGCTGCCCTTTTTTTTTTTTTTAAAGATTTTATTTATTTATTTAGAGAGAGGGTACGAGGGAGTGGGAGAAGCAGGCTCCCTGCTGATCAGGGAACTGGATGTGGGGCTTGATGTGGGGGCTCGATCCCAGGACCTTGGAATGATGACCTGAGCCAAAGGTAGACACCTTACCGGTAGGCTGAGCCACCCAGGCGCCCCCTCTCAGGCTGCTTTTGAGTCCAGATCAGGAGATATTGGAGGGAAAAGTTACCAGAAACTCATTGCTAATTTGGTGGTACTTTGAATCCTATTTTACTTCCCCAAACTGCTTGCTACTATTTACTTTTCAGAGTTCATCCATGAATTCTCTGTAGAGTTTTCCGTTGTATTCCTTAGAGGCAGAGTAGAGTGTGCTTTTGAGCTCTGTAGTTTCTGATAAGCAGCCATTAAAACAATATTCGTCCTGCTTGAGGTTTGCTGAGCTTCTTAAATCTCTAAATGCATGTTTTTCACGAAATTTGAGAAGTTGATTTCCAATTTTCTTTAAATATTTTTTTAAAGATTTATTGGAGAGAGAGAGAGAGCGCATGCGTGTGTGCACTCAAATGAGCAGGAGGGGGAGGGGCAAAGGGAGAGTGAGAAGCCAACTTCTTGCTAAGCACAGATCCTGACTTGGGGCTCCATCTCAGGACCTTGAGATCATGACCTGAGGAAAGGGAGATGCTTAATTGAGCCACCCAGGTGGCCCTCCTTTATATATTTTTTTCTGCCTCATTCTTTACTCTCCTTTGGGACTCTATATGTATGTATGTTAGACTTTATGTTACTGTCCTGCAAGTCCCTTTTCATTATATTTTTAAATATGATTTATCTCTATTCTTCAGATTGTATAATATTTATTGATCTGGTTTTTTTTTTCAGTGATCCAAGATTCATTGTTTATGCACCACATCCAGTGCTCCATGCAATACGTGCCCTCCTTAATATCCACCACCAGGCTCACCCATCCCCCCTCCCCCTCCCTTCCATAATCCTCACCTTGTTTCTCAGAGTCCACAGTCTCTCATGGTTCATCTACCCTTCCGATTTACCCCAATTCACTTTTCCTTTCCTTCCCTTAGAGTTCTTCATTTTATTCCTTATGTTCCACAAGTAAGTGAAACCATATGATAATTAACTTTATCTGCTTGACTTATTTCACTCAGCATAATCTCCAGATCCATCCATGTTGATACAAAAAGTTGGGTATTCATCCTTTCTGATGGCTGAGTAATATTCCACTGTATATATGGACCACATCATCTTTATCCATTCATCTGTTGAAGGGCATCTTGGCTCTTCTCACAGTTTGGCGATTGTCGACATTGCTGCTATGAACATTGGGGTACATATGGCCCTTCTTTTCACTACATCTGTATCTTTGGGGTAAGTACCCAGTAGTGTAATTGCAGGGTCATAGGGTAGCTCTATTTTTAATTTTTTGAGGAATTGCCACACTGTTTTCCAAAGTGGCTGCACTAACTTGCATTCCCACCAACAGTGAAAGAGGGTTCCCCTTTCTCCACATCCTCTCCAACACTTGTTGTTTCCTGTCTTGTTGATTTTGGCCATTCTAACTTGTGTAAGATGGTATCAATGAGGTTTTGATTTGAGTTTCCCTGATGGCTAGTGATGATGAACATTTTTTCATGTGTCTGTTGGCCATTTGTATGTCTTCTTTGGAGAAGTTGTCTGTTCATGTCTTCTGTCCATTTTTTGACATGATTATCCATTTTTCGCGTGTTGAGCTTCAGGAGTTCTTTATAGATCTTGGATATCAGCCCTTTGTCTGTAGTGTCACTTGCGAATATCTTCTCTCATTCCGTTGGTTGCCTTTTTGTTTTGTTGACTGTTTCCTTTGCTGTGCAGGAGCTTTTTATCTTGATGAAGTCCCAAAAGTTCATTTTTGCTTTTGTTTCTTTTTCTTTCTTTTTTTTTTTTTAAAGATTTTATTTATTTGACACAGAGAGAGAGATCACAAGTAGGCAGAGAGGCAGGCAGAGAGAGAGGAGNCTGCTGAGCAGAGAGCCCGATGCGGGCCTCGATCCCAGGACCCTGAGACCATGACCTGAGCCAAAGGCAGAGGCTTTAACCCACTGAGCCACCCTGGCGCCCCTGCTTTTGTTTCCTTTGCCTTTGGAGATGTGTCTTTTTTTTTTTTTTTTTTTAAAGATTTTATTTTTATTTATTTGACAGAGAGAGATTACAAGTAGGCAGAGAGAGAGGAGGAAGCAGGCTCCCTGCCGAGCAGAGAGCCCGATGCGGGCCTGGATCCCAGGACCCTGAGATCATGACCTGAGCCGAAGGCAGAGGCTTTAACCCACTGAGCCACCCAGGTGCCCTGGAGATGTGTCTTGAAAGAAGTTGCTGTGGCTGTGTCTTTCAGCAACTTCTTTATTGATCTGTCTTTTAAGTTCATCAAGTCCCCTTTGATTTATTCCACTCCATGAATTTTTAAATTTCAGGTACTGTATTTTTTTTTTGTTCTAAAATATCCATTTGGTTGTTTTTAATTAAGTTTTCTTTCTCTGCATGATCTTGATTTTTTATTTCCTTATAGGTATATTTTCCTTTAAGTCCTTGAGTGTCAGTCCAATATCCTTAAAATTCTTGCCTGCTAATTAATGTCACCATCATCTTCTCTTGAGTTTGAATCATGTTTTTTTTAAATTGTATCCTGCACATTGTAGCTATGGTGTGGAGACTCTGGATTTTGTTATGTTTCTCAAACGTGTCTTGGTTTTGTTGTAGTTGTTTTACTAGGTAGATAGTTAACTTGACTAAATTCTAAGTGGAAATTGTCTTCCCTGTTGTATGTACCAACTGAAATTTTATTTCAGCATTTTTATCTTCTGATGGACTGCTTGGAGTTATTCAGAGGTCAGCCGGAGATTAGAACAGAGCTTATACAGAGAATTTGGGGCTCCCTTTCTGGCTCTCTTCTTTCCATGTTCTGCCAATTTTCATGGTGACTGTTAGGTATTCATCTGTCAGTGTGGAGGTAACCTGTCTTTTCCTCAAGCACCTTTTAAGGTTGCTGCTCTTTATTTAGTTTTCTGCAATTTCATTATAATTGCAGAAATTCTAAAGGGGAATTCTTCAGTTTTGCCTGGGATTCTTTTGGCTCCTTGTATCTATGAATTACTGTTTTTCACTACTTCTGAAAATTCTCCACTGTTACTTGTTCACATATTACCTCTGCCTCATTGTCCATCTTATCCCATTTGTCAGATTTCCCCATCATACTATCCAGCTCTCTTGAACTCTTATATTTTCCATTTATGTTTTCTGTACCCTGGCCCCAGTCAATTACTGATGTTTTCTGTCACTATGGTTTATATTTTTCTTTTCTAGAGTAAATGGATTCATAGTGAATGTATTCTTATATCTGATTTATTTTACTTAGCGTATGAGGTATTTGTCTTTTTTCATCCATATTGTTGGAGGTATTTTGGTTTGTCTCTTTTTATTGCTGAGTAAATATTCTGTTTTATGACTATACCACAATTGTGTTTACACATTTTCCTGTTTATGGGGATTTGAGTTGGTTCCAGTTTGGGGCTGTAATGAGTAGAAATGCTGTGAGCATTCATGTATAAGACTTCGTGTGCACCACATCTTTCATTTCTTTTGGGTGAGTACCTAGGAGAGGGTGATACGGTTACTGTATGTTTAACTTCATTAAAAACTGCTAAATTGTTTTCAAAGTTGTTTTACCAATTTTACGTGTTTACTAGCAAAGTATGGGAGTTCCAGTGGCTCCACATCCTTGCCAGTACTTGATAACATCAGCTTTTTAAATTGTGTCCGTTCTAGTAGTTGTGTAGTGGTATGTCATTGTGATCTTAACTTGCATTTCCCTAATGGCTAATGATATTGGCTGTCTTTTAAAGAGTTGTAGGCATTTTATATTTCTTTTGGCATGTCTTTTCAAATCTACCACCTATTTTCATAACCTTGAAAAGAAACCCCATTAGCTGTCATGTCTATTCTCCTCCTCTGAGCCCCTGGCAACCAGTAATCTATTTTCTGTCTCTATGGATTTGCCTATTCTGGACATTTAGTATAAATAGAATCAAACAATATGTTGTGACCTTTTGTTTTTGGCTTCTTTCACTACATAGCATTTTTCATTGTGGGTTTTTTTTGTGTGTGTGTAGTGATTACAGCAGCATTTTTTTTTTCATCATGATAAATGTACTAAATGCCCATCACCTATTTCACCCACCCCCCACCCACCTCCCCTCTTGTAGCCCTCAGTTTGTTGTCTACAGGTAAGAATCTGTTTCTTGGTTTGTCTTTCTCTCTTTTTCTCCTGCTTGTTTGTTTTGTTTCTTGAATTCCACACATGATTGAAATCAGATCATTGTGTATCATATCATTATCATAAATCATTGTGTGTCTCTGAGTGACTTCATTTAGTATTATACTAACTCCATGTTGTTGCATGTGGCATGATTTGATTTTTTATGGCTGAATAATATTCCTGTGTGTGTGTGTGTGTGTGTGTGTACACCACATCTTCTCTGTCCATTCATCTCTTGAGGGACACTTGGGTTGCTTCCATTAATTTGGCTTTTGTAAACAGTGCTACAATAAACATAGGGGTGCATGTATCCCCTTTGGATTTGTGTTTTTGTATTTTTGGGGTAAATACCTGGTAGTGCAATTACTGGATCATGGGGTAGTTCTATTTTTAACTTATTGAGGAACCTCCATACTGGTTTCTACAGTGGCTGCACCAGTTTGCATTCCCACCAAAAATGCATGAGGGTTCCTTTTTTTGCATCCTCGACGACATCTGTTTTTTCCTGTGTTGTTAATTTTAGCCATTCTGACAGAGGTGAGGTGGTATTTCACTGTAGTTTTGATTTGCATTTCCCTGATTAGTGATGTTGAGCATCTTTTCTTGTGTCTGTTGGCCATCTGTATGTCTTCTTTGAAGAAAGGTCTGTTCATGTCTTCTGCCCATTTTTAGTAGCATTTTTTGATTAGAAAAAACACATAACATAAAAGTTACTATCTTAACCATCTTTAAGTGTCCAGTTCAATACTGTTAAATATATTTACACTGTTGTGAAATAAGTCTCCAGAATGTTTTCATTTCTCAGAACTGAAACTATACCATTTAAACAACATACTCCCTTTCCCCTCTCCCCTCAGCCTCTGGTAAACATCTTTCCACTTTCTGCTTCTATTAGTCTGACTACTTTAGGTACCTTATCTAATAAGTGGAATCGTGTGGTATTTGTCTTTTTTTCATGTTCTTCTAGGAGTTTTACAGTTTTAGCTTTCTTGTTTACATATCCTCTATTTGAAGGAAGTTTTTGTGTAAGGTGTGGAGTAAAAGTCAGGGTTAATTCTTTTTCCCATTTAGATACCCATTTGTTCCAGCACCATTTGTTGAAAAAGACAATCTTTTCCTCATTAAATTGCCTTGTTATCTTTATTGAAAGTCAGTTGACCATAGATGTTTAAGTCTGTTTCCAGACTATCCCAGTCAGTTAATTTGCCAATACCTTCCTGTTGTGATTATTAATATACTATAGTAAATCTTAAAATCAAGTTGTGTAAGTTCTCTAGTTGTGTTATTTTTCAAAATAGTTTTGTCTATTGTATATCTTACCTCTCTATGTAAATTTTAGAATTAGCTTGTCTTTTTTTTTTTTTTACAAAAATAAAATCTGGGGCACCTGGGTGGCTCAGGTCATGATCTCAGGGTCGTGGGATTGAGCCCCACATCAGTCTCTCTGCTCAGCAGGGATCCTGCTTCCCCCTCTGTCTGCCTGCCTACTTGTGATCTTTCTGTCAAATAAATAAGTAAAATCTTAAAAAAAAAAACACCCAAAAATAAAATCCTACTGTGTTGTTAATTGGGATTGGATTATTGATTGGACCAATGGATCATTTTGAGCAGAATGAACAATTAGTAATACAGTGTCTTCTGATTCAGGAACACGGTATATCTCTGCGTTATTTGCATGTTCCTTAATTTCTCACAGGAATACTTTGTAAGTTTCAGTATACAAAATGTTTTGCACGTATTTTGTAAAGTTTATCCCTAATGATTTCATGTTTTATATTCTATTGTAAATAATATCCTTGAACTTTAATTCTAATTCTTCATTGCTTAGTATATTGAGATACAACTGATTTGTGTATCTTGATCTTGATAAACTCATCTTTTTGTAGCTTTAAGTTTTTCTACATATATAATCATGTAGATTTGAATGAAGACTTTTATTCTTCCTCCTTATCTTTTAAAAATTATTTTACTGGGGCGCCTGGTTGGCTCAGTGGGTTAAAGTCTCTGCCTTCAGTTCAGGTCATGATCTCAGGGTCCTGGGATCGAGTTCAGCATTGGGCTCCCTGCTCTGCAGAGAGCCTGCTTCTTCCTCTCTCTGCCTGCCTCTCTGCCTACATGTGATCTCTCTCTCTCTCTCAAATAAATAAATAAAATCTTTTAAAAAAATTAAAAAAAATAAAAATTATTTTATTTGCTTTATGGCATTGACTAGAATCTCCAGTATGTTGTTGAATGGAAGGAGTGAAAGTAGACATCTGTGCATTTTGCCATTTTCAAGGCAGATGAGTGATTCCATTATGTATGATGTTGTTTGTAGGATTCTCCCCTCCCCCGATGTCTTTCATTAGGTGAAGAAAATTCGCTTATACTCCCAGTTTTCTGCAGGTTTTTACATGAATGAAATGTTGAATTTTGTTAAATACTTATTCTACAACTACCGAGATGATTGTATATTTTTCTGTATTTTGTTAATTTGATTCATTATATTGGTTGATTTTTAAATGTTAAAGCTTTCTTGCATTCCTGAAATAAACCCCACTTGATTATGGTATATTGTAGTTTTTATATATATTGCTGGACTAAATTTGCTGCTGTTTTGTTAAGAAGGATGTCGAATCTAGGCCGATGAATATTGGTACTTAATTTTCTTTTAGTGTCCTTGCCTGGTTTTATCATCAGGATAATATTGGCTTCATAAAATGTTGCCAGTTTCTCTGGTTTCTAAAAGAGTTGCTGTAAGATTATTTTTATTTCTTCTTCAAAAATTTGAGAGAAGATACCAGTGAGTCATCTAGGCATGGAGTTTTCTTTGTGCGGTTTTTAGTTATACTTCAGTTTATCTAATAGATTGTAGGGCTCTTTTTTTTGTTGTTGTTTTTAAGATTTTATTTATTTGATAGAGCACAAGCAGGGAGAGCAACAGACAGAGGGAGAAGCAGGCTCCCCACCCCCAGTCCAGAGAGCCAATGCAGAGCTCAATCCCAGGACCCTGGGATCATGACTTGAGTCAAAGGCAGAGGCTTAACCGACTGAGCCACCCAGGCGCCCCTTGTTTTTCTGTTTCTTGTATTAGTTTTGGTAATTTCTGTGTGTCAGGGAAGTTTTTTTCATTTTATCTAAGTTGTCAGGTATGTCGGTAGAACTCTGTTCATCATACTTCTGTTTTATCCTTTTAAGAACCTGCAGTGATGTCCCTCTTTCATTGCTGATGTTGGTGATTATCATAGTTGGTGATTATCATCTTCTCCTTTGTTTCCTCAATAAATTTAGCTACAGATTGTATCAGTTTTAAAAGTTCAACTTTTAGGGGCGCCTGGGTGGCTCAGTGGATTAAAGCCTCTGCCTTCAGCTCAGGTCATGATCTCAGGGTCCTGGGATCGAGGCCCGCATCAGGCTCTCTGCTCAGCGGGGAGCCTGCTTCCTCCTCTCTCTCTGCCTTCCTCTCTGCCTACTTGTGATCTCTCTACCTGTCAAATAAATAAATAAAATCTTTAAAAAAGATAAAAGTTTAGCTTTTTGTTATTTTCTGTCGTTTGTTAATTTTCTGTCACTGACTTTTGCTCTTTAGTATTTCTTTCTTTCTACTTTGTTTTAGCTTTTTAAGGTAGAGGCTTAGGTTGACTTGGAGCCTTTCTTTTTTTCTAATATAAGCATTTAAAGCCATACATTTCCCTCTATGCATCACTTTAGCTAGATCCCACAAATTTTGATATATTGTTTCATTTACTTTCAATTAAAAATATGAAATTTTCTTTGTGATTTCTTCTTTGACCCTTGGTTATTTAGAAATATGTTTTTTAGTAGACTATTTCTTAGAGCAATTTTAGATTCACAGTAAATTTGAGCAGAAGGTACTAAGATTTCCCATATATTCTTTGCCCCCACACATGCACAGCCTTGTTCATTACCAACATCCCCCGCCTGAGTGGTACATTGTTACAACTGATGACCTACATTAATACATCATTATTACCCAAAGTCCATAGTTTACATTAGGGTTCATTTTGGTGTTGTACATTCTGTGAATTTGAACAAATGTATAAGAACATAATAAGAATCCATGATTATAGTATCATACAGAGTATTTTACTGCCCTGAAAATGGTCCTGCATGTTCATCCCTCCCCTCAACCCCTGGCAACCAGTTATCATTTTACTGTCTCCATAATTTTGCTTTTTCCAGAATGTCATAGAGTTGGAATCATACAGTATGTAGCCTTTTTAGATTAACTTCTTTCCCTTTGCAATATGCATTAAATTTTTTCCATGTATTTTCATGGCTTGATAGTTATTTTCTTTTTTGCACTGAATAATATTCCATTGTCTGAATATACCACAGTTTATTTTTCCAGCCTCCTGAAGGATATATCTTGGTTGCTTTCAAGTTTTGGAAATTATGAAGAAAGCTGTTATAAGTGTTCATGTGCAGATTTTTTATGAACATAACTCTCTAGGCTAGATACCAAGGAGAACAGTTGCTGGATTGTACGGTAAAAGTATGTTTACTTTTGTAAGAAACTGCCAAACTGTCTTCCAAAGTAGATGTACCATTTTGCATTTCCACCAGCAATAAATGAGAGTTCCTTTTGCTCCACAGCCTCACAGCATGTGGTGTTATTAGTCTTCTGGATTTGGTTATTTTAGAATAACCAATAATAACTAATAGAGTATCTAATAACCAATAGAATAACTAATAATAGTATAGTGCTATCTTACTGTTGTTTGCATTTGTGTTTCCCTGATGACATAGGATGTGTAGAGCATCTTTTCATACTGCCATCTTATATCTTTGGTGAGGTATCTATTAAGGCCTTTGACCCATTTTTAAATCAGGTTGTTTTCTTATTGCTAAGCTTTAAGAGTTCTTTATGTATTTTGGATAACCGTTCTTTAGCAGATGTCTTTGCAATATTTTCTCTCAGTCTCTGGCTTATTTTCTTGGTAGACTCACAGAACAAGTTTTTAATTTTAATGAAGCCCAGCTTATCAGTTTTTTCTTTGATGGATTGTACCTTTGGATTTGTATCTAAAAAGTCATTGTTTGGATGCCTGGGTGGCTCAGTCATTAAGCATCTGCCTTCGGCTCAGGGCATGATCCTAGGATCCTGGGATCGAGCACCTCGTTGGGCTCCCTATTCTGCAGGAAGCCTGCTTCTCCCTCTCCCACTCCCCCTGCTTGTGTTCCCTCTCTCATTGTGTCTCTCTGTCAAATAAATAAAATCTTTAAAAAAATCAAAAGTCATTGTCATAGTCAAGGTCATCTAGATTTTCTCCTATGTTATTGTAGGAGTTTTACAGTTTTGCATTTTACATTTAGGTTTTTGATCTGTTTTAATTTTTGTGAAGTGTGTAAGTCTGTGTCTAATTCTTTTTGTATGGGGGTGTTCTTTGTTCCAGCACCACTTGTTGAAAAGACTGTCTTTGCTCCATTATGTTGCCTTGGTTCTTTTTCACAGATCAATTTACTATATGTGAGTCTATTTCTGGGCTCTCTATTCTGTTCTATTGATCTAATTGTTTGGTTTTTTTTTTTTTAAAGATTTTATTTATTTGACAGAGATCACAAGTAGGCTGAGAGGCAGGCAGAGAGAGGAAGAAGCAGGCTCCCAGCTGAGTAGGGAGCCTGATGTGGGGCTCGATCCCAGGACACTGTGATCATGACCTGAGCGGAAGGCAGAGGCTTAACCCACTGAGCTACCCAGGCGCCCTGTTTGGGTTTTTTTGTTTTGTTTTGTTTTGTTTTGTTGCCGATACCGTACTTGATTGTTTCATTTTATAGTCAGCTTTAAAGTCATATAATGTCAGTCCTTCAACTTCGTTCTTCAGTATTTTTTGGTTATTCTAGGTCCTTTGCTTCTCCATGTAAACCTTAGAATCAGTTTGTCAGTATCCACAGAATAACTTGGTTGGGTATAACTGAAATTGCTAGAAGTATGTTTTTAAATTTCCAAATATTTGAGTTTTTACCAGCCCTATTTTTAATTAACATATAATGTATTATTTGTTTCAGGGGTACAGGTCTGTGATTCATCAGTCTTACACAATTCACAGCACTCACCAGAGCACATACCCTCCCCAATGTCTGTCACCCCACCACCCCATCCCTCCCACCCCTCTCCACTCCAGCCCTATTTTTATATTTAATGATTTAAAATTCTATATCATTGTGGTCAGAGAATATACCCTGTATACTTGGAATTGCTTTACTTTATTGAGAGTTTTTTATAGCTCAGCATGTGGTCTGTCTTGGAGAACATTACATGTGCATTCTCATATTATTGGATAGAGTATCCTGTAAATGTTAATTAGATGAAATTGGTTGATGTTTGGTTCAAGTCTGTATTATTAGTGGTTTTGTGTACTTGTTCTGTCAGTTACTGAAAGGAGTGTGTTGACATCTTCAGTTGTAAGTATGGATTTATCTCCATTCATTTCTTTTTTTTTTTTTTAAAGATTTTATTTATTTATTTGACACAGAGAGAGAGATTACAAGTAGCCAGAGAAGCAGGCAGAGAGACAGGGAGAGGAGGAAGCAGGCTCCCTGCTGAGCAGAGAGCCCGATGCGGGCCTCGATCCCAGGACGCTGAGATCATGACCTGAGCCACCCAGGCGCCCTCCATTCAGTTCTATCAATTTTTGCTTCGTGCAGTTTGAATTTCTGTTACTAGGTGTATACACATTAGTACTATTATATCTTTTGGATGAATTGACCCCTTCATCATTATGAAATATCTTTTCATCTATGCTGTATTGCTTATTCTGTTGTTCATTTTGTCTTAATAGAACTATTCCATTCGTTCTTATGATTTGTGTTTGTGTGGCATATATTTTTCATCCTTATCCTTTTACTCTATCCATGTCTTTATAATTAAAGTGTGTTCTTGTAGCCAGCATATATAGTTCTTTCTTGATTTTTTAATTCAGTATGATAGAATGTTTAGGCTATTTATATTTATTATAATTATCCATAGAATTATGTTTAAGTCTGCCCTGTTGGTACTACTTTTCTTTTTATCCCATCTCTTCTTTGTTACTGTATTCCTCATATTCTAATTAGGTTGAGTTTTTAAGAAAGATTTTTAGGTTTTCATTTTTATCTCCTTTCTTGGCTTATTCCCTGTACCTCTTTGTTTTATGTGTTCAGTGATTGTTCTAGAGCTTGCAATACACATCTTTAACTCATCACCATCTTCTTTCAAATACATTAAATAATTTCTCACAAAATTTAAGAAGATTACAACAATGTATTTCTCTTCCCTTCTCCTTTTCTTTATATTATTGTAACACATTTTTCTTCTCAGCACATTATAAACATAATTCATTGCTTTATTATGTATTTTGTTGCTTTAAATAATCAATTTTATTTTTGCTTTAAATAATTAGTGTATTTAAAAGAAGTTTTTAAATGAGAAAAAAATGGGTCTTATATTTACCCAAATATTTTCCATTTCCAGCACTGTTTTTTTTTTTTTTTTTAAGATTTCATTTATTTATTTGACAGAGCGAGATTACAAGTAGGCAGAGAGAGAGGAGGAAGCAAGCTCCCCGCTGAGCAGGGAGCCTGATGTGAGGGCTAGATCCCAGGACCCTGAGATCATGACCTAAGCCAAAGGCAGAGGCTTTAACCCACTGAGCCACCCAGGCGTCCCTCCAGCACTGTTTATTCCTTATATAGATCCAGGCTTCCATCTGGTATCCCTTTTCTTCCATCTGGTATTCTTTATTTCTAAAGAAGCTCCTTTAGCATTTTTTTGTGATGCAGACCTTTTAGCAATGAATTCTCTCAACTTTTGTTTGTCTGAAAATCTTTGGTTCACCTTTAGTTATGAAACATATATCCATATGAATATATGAAATATCTTCAGTTATGAAAGAATATTTCAGTGTATAATTTTGGTTTGACAGTTTTTTCCTGTAATTTCTTGTCCTCTTGCTTTTATACTTTCTGATGACTTTCCTGTATTCATTCTTATCTTTGTTTCATTGTATGTGTCTCACTTTTTCCCAGACTGCTTTTAAAATTTTCTGTTTTGGGGCGCCTGGGTGGCTCAGGAGGTTGAGCCCCTGCGTTCAGCTCAGGTCATGATCTCAGGGTTCTGGGATTGAGCCCCTCATCTCATCGGGCCCCTGCTCAGCAGGGAGCCTGCTTCCCCCTCTCCCTCTTCCTGCTGCTCTGCCTACTTGTGGTCTCTCTGTGTCAAATAAATAAAATTTTTTTAAAAAATTAAAAATTTTCTCTTTTTCAGAAATGTCACTATCAGAGGTCTTTCAGTTTTCTATTTATCCTGTTTGGGCTTCATCGAACTTCTTGGAACTGGGGGTTTATATGTTTTATCAAATTAGGAAAAATGTAGGCCAATATCTTTTCAAATATCTCCCCCCCTTTTCCTGGAACTCCAGTTACACATCACTTATTTTAGAGTGTTTGGTATTATCCTACAAGTAGTCATTGAGTTTCTGTCTTTTTTCAGTATTTTTTTCTCTGTATGTCCCTTTGTTTAATTTCTATTGCTGTTTATTTGGGTTCATTGATGTTTCTTTCTGTAGTATCTAATCTGCTGTTACTCTCATCTGGAGAATTTTTTTAAAAGGTGTTTTTATTTATATATTTGAGAGCACACGTGTGAGCAGAGGGAGGGGCAGAGGGAGAGGGAGAAGGAGGAAGCCGAGCACAGAGAGCAATCTCACAACCCTGAGATCCTGACCTGAGCCCAAATCAAGAGCCAGACACTCAACCTACTGAGCTACCCACGCGCCCCAGGAATTTTTCATTTCAGATATTACAGTTTTAATTTCCAGAAGTCCCACTTTTTTTTTTGTATGTTCTGTTTTTCTACTTGTTAGGTTTATGGTTTTCTTTAAATACTTTAACATAGTTTTAATAGCTGTCTTAATATCCCTGCTTGATAATTCCATCATCTCTGTCATTTCTTGCACTATTTTATTTATTGTTTTATTTACTAATTTTACTCCTGATTATAGGTCGCATTCCTTTCAAAATTTGTTTACTAATTTTTTAAAATATTTTTTATTTTTATTTATTTATTTATATTATTATTTGCCCCAGGGGTACAGGTTGTTTACTAATTTTTGACTGGATGCTAGACTTTGTTAATTTTATGTTTTTGAGTGTTTGGCTTTGTTGCCTTCTTTCAGTGAGTATTGAGCTTTTTCCTAGCAGGCAGTGTTACTTGTGGTTCACTTTGATCCTTTTGAGGCTTGATTTTAAGCTTCATTAGAATGGGTCTAGAGTAGTCTTCTCCAGAAATAGTTGAGTCCCATTGCTAAGGGATGTCCCTCCTGGCATCCCTACCGAATACCCCATCCAGAATTTAGATATTTTCCAGTTATTTTTTTACATGGCCTTATAGATTCTCACCCTACACATGTGTATCTTAAAATTCAGCAAAGACTCCTATGTAAACTTTTTTTTTTAAAGATTTTATTTTGTTTATTTTGACAGAGAGAGATCACAAGTAGGCAGAGAGGCAGGCAGAAAGAGAGGAGGAAGCAGGTTCCCTGCTGAGCAGAGAGCCCGATGCAGGCCTCGATCCCAGGACCCTGAGATCAGGACCCTGAGATCAGGACCTGAGCCGAAGGTAGAGGCTTTAACCCACTGAGCCACCCAGGCGCCCTGTAAACTTTTTTTTTTTCCCAGCTGCCTCTCCTCCAGAGTCCTTCCTTGGAACTCCCAGCTGCTTCAGCCTCTTTGAACTCCTTTGTTTCCGCAACTCAGTGAGACTGCCATGCTTTGCTTGTATTCTTCTTCCCTGTTCTGCAGACTAGAATGTATTTTCAGGCAGAAAACCAGAGCCATTGTGTGGCACACCTCATCTGTTTCCCTTCTCTCAGGGATCAAAGTCTTGTGCTGCCTATTATTTAATATCTGGAGACAGTTGTTTTACAAACTTTGTCCCATTGTCTGGTTGTTTGCTATGGGAGGGTAAGTTGTACCCCTTTTGCCTCATTGTGGCTGACAGAATTATTCACACTCAATTTTAAGTTTGTTATTTTTTTAATTTCAAGATGTTCCATTTTTATAAAATCCTCATGGTCAGTTTATAGTTTCTTTTTCCTTTCTAATATTTCTAAGCTTGTCTTTTATTATGTAAGCACAGTAAATATGGTTGTATTATAATCTTCAGTAATTCTGATACTTGAAAGTAACTTTAGGTTGATTTTTACTGTGTTGTTTCTGATGGTTATTGCTTATGGTGTCTCTTTTTGTTTACTTCATTGTCTCTATGTCCTATTTATTGATCATTATTTGTGGGAATTTTTTTTAAGATCTATTTTTTTCTTAAGATCTATTTGGGGACACCTGGGTGGCTTAGTCAGTTAAGCATCTGCTTTCAGCTCAGGTCATGACCACAGGATCCTGAGATTGAGCCCTGCATCGGGATCGTTGCTCAGCAGGGAGCCTGCTTTTCCCTCTCCCTCTGCCACTCCCCCTGCTTGTGCTCTCTTGCTTTTTATTTATTTATTTATTTATTTATTTATTTATTTATTTATTTATTTCACAGAGGGAGAGAGATCACAAGGAGGCAGAGAGGCAGGCAGAGAGAGAGAGGGGGAAGCAGGCTCCCTGCCGAGCAGGGAGCCCGATGCGGGCCTCGATCCCAGGACCCTGAGATCATGACCTGAGCCGAAAGCAGAGGCATTAACCCACTGAGCCACCCAGGCGCCCTTGCTTTTTTTTTTTTTAAAGATCTATTTATTTGAGAGAGAGAAAGAGAGAATCTGATTGGAGGGAGGGGCAGAGGCAAAGGGAGAGAGCATCCCAAGCAGACCCCATGCTCAAGGCGGACTCTGACGAGGGGTTTGATCCCATGACCCTGGGATCATGGCCTAAGCCAAAATCAAGAGCTGATGTCTAATCAACTGAGCCACACAGGCACCCCTATTTGTGGAAATTCTTAAGACCTAGGACAAAGGTGTATTCATAGGACTTTTGTTTCTACCTGATGCATGGAGACTTTAGAAAGAGACTACCTAAGGGATACCTGGGTGGCTCAGTCGTTAAGCATCTGCTTCATCAAGCTCCCTGCTCTTCGGGGAGCCTGCTTCTCCCTCTTACTCCCCCTGCTTGTGTGTCCCTCTCTCGCTATGTTTCTCTCTGTCAAAAAAAATAAATAAATAAAAATAAAAAATCTTTTAAAAAAAAAAGAGACTACTTGAAACTCAGTTTTTGGCTTGAGTTCTTAAGACAACCAGAGTCAAATATTTGGGCTGCAAATCCAAGGTAGGGCTGGCTTGTGCTTATGACATGCCAGGAACTTTAAAAATTTCCCTTTGTGGGCGCCTGGGTGGCTCAGCGGTTTAAAGCCTCTGCCTTCGGCTCAGGTCATGATCTCAGGGTCCTGGGATCGAGGCCCACGTCGGGCTCTCTGCTCGGCAGGGAGCCTGCTTCCTCCTCTCTCTCTGCCTGCCTCTCTGCCTACTTGTGATCTCTCTCTCTCTGTCAAATAAATAAATAAAATCTTTAAAAAAAAAAAAAAAATAAAAAAATAAAAATTTCCCTTTGTTTTGCTCATTTCTGAAGAAACTTTTGCATTCCTGTTTTGTGGAAGGGCTGGGCGCGAGTTTCTAGTACTTTTTTTTTTTTAGATTTTTAAAAATTTGGGCGCCTGGGTGGTTCAGTGGGTTAAGCCTCTGCTTTTGGCTCAGGTCATGATCTCAGGGTCCTGGGATCGAGCCCCACATCAGGCTCCCTGCTCGGTGGAGAGCCTGGTTCCCCCTCTCTCTCTGTCTGCCTTTTAAAAAAAGATTTGATTAATTTATTTGACAGAGAGACATAGCGAGAGAAGGAACACAAGTGGGGGAGTGGTAGAGGGAGAAGCAGGCCCCCTGCCAAGCAGGGAGCCCAGTGCGGGGCTCAATCCCAGGTCCCTGGGATTATGACCTGAGCCAAAGGCAGACGCCCAACAACTGAGCCACCCAGGTGCCCCTCTAGCTCATTTATTATTATTATTATTTGCCCCAGGGGTACAGGTCTGTGAATCATCAGGCTTACACCTTTCACAGCACTCACCA
>LNAC01000292.1:2321455-2379552 GCA_002007465.1 Ailurus styani
CCATTCATCTGTTGATGGACTTCTAGGTTCTTTCCATAGTTTGGCTATTGTGGACATTGCTGCTATAAACATTCGGGTGCATGTGCCCCTGAGGATCACTACCTTTGTATCTTTAGGGTAGATACCCAGTGGTGCGATTGCTGGGTCATAGGGTAGCTCTATTTTCAACTTTTTGAGGAACCCACATACTGTTTTTCAGAGTGGCTGCACCAGCTTGCATTCCCACCAGCAGTGTAGGAGGGGTCCCCTTTCTCCGCATCCTCGCCAACATCTGTCATTTCCTGACTTGTTGATTTTAGCCATTCTGACTGGTGTGAGGTGATATCTCACTGTGGTTTTGATTTGTATTTCCCTGATGCCGAGTGATGTTGAGCACTTTTTCATGTGTCTGTTGGCCGTTTGGATATCTTCTTTGGAGAAATGTCTGTTCATGTCTTCTGCCCATTTCTTGACTGGTTTATTTGTTCTATGGGTGTTGAGTTTGATAAGTTCTTTATAGATTTTGGATACAAACCCTTTATCTGATATGTCATTTGAAAATATCTTCTCCCATTCTGTCAGTTGTCTTTTAGTTCATTTTTGTACTGAAGGTATAGCCCTTTGAAGTGTGAGATTTAAGGGAAAACCTTTTAGCCTGATTCTTGTGGAAGCTCTGGTGCTTTATATCTGACCCCCCATGGTCTTTTTATTTCTTAAAGTTCACAGAATTGGAAACAACAGGTACAGTTTGCTGTATTTGACTTTTACTTCAGGGAAAAGTTGCTTTGGAAGTCCCCTTTCCCCATTGTTTTTGTCTGTACTTTAATTTTTGTCTAATAATTCCTCACTTTTTGAGTATTTTAATTCTTTCAAGAAGATTTAAAATATCTTTCATGCTTTTAGGTTATTTACAGTGAGAGGGTTGATCCAAATATTTAAATTGCCTATTACCAAGAGGACATATTTTATTTTCTAAAATGTGATCGACTATAATTTTTTCCCTGCACCTTGCATTTTGCTCTTATCACCTAAGTTTTGGCATACCTCCCATTGCAGTTAATATAGTGCAATGAGCTGAATTTTTTTTAAATTGTGGCCAGTTTTATTAAAGAAAAATTCTGCGTGATTTATTTTTCACCAGTCTGTTCTAGCGTGCTTCTAATGATACCAGAATCACCTGGATTAATGATAGTCAATGTGCATACTCTTACATATTTCCCACATTCTATGCCCAATTCAATATTATTGCCACTGTAGTGATGGACACCACTTTTGGCCAACATGGTGTAGTATTCTATTTCAGATTTCCTCAAGGCTGGGCAATTGTTGGTGAGGATGACCAGTTTTGCTTTGCCATGTCTGATCATTTTCAGAGTCTGCTTGTACCCCAGCACGTACTTTCCACTTTTCATAACGAGCTGGAGCCTAGAGTTGATTGACTCCAGCTACTTTTTTGTCTTCTTTGTGGCCACCATCTTCCTGCCTTAGATGCGGGGTGGCCCCAACCAAGAGCAGCTGCCAGAATGGCCAGGAGGAAGGCTGAGCAGGATTTTTAAGGATTTTTAGGAATTAGTCATGTGCAGAGTGGTAGTGGGGATGGGGTTGGTCTTGGGGCTGAGAGAGCATGGCCAACCCTGAAACTGTAAGTGGTTGAGTCTGATTAGAGTATGAAATGTGCAGAGGGTCATGGAAAGAAGGTAAAGTTAAAGAGGTCAGCAGGGCTCTGATCAAAAAGTCTAAGAAGCAGTTTCTCTCACATAGCACAACTCCATGGGAGCATTATGTACGTGGTAATCTAAATGGTGCTCCCTGACATTCTGAAACGCAGATTCTAGAAGATTGCCTTTTACCCACTAGTCAAAGAGAGAAAGGGAAGAGATAGGTGGTGAATAAGAGACCCCATCACTGCAGCAGGTACCCCAGAATCCCCACAGAGACGATAGAAAACACTTTTCCTGGGGTTCCTCCATGGTCATAAGTTCTCCAGGCTCACACAAATTCATGATACTAGAGGTGGGTACCTTCTAGGTTTTATCCTAGGTTCTACCTTACCTCATCAGTAGTGCTAGGTTAGTGGTGTACTTTCTTATCTAGAAGATAAGGGAAAAGGAGGCAATCTCTTAAGGAGCCAAATTGTTCCATGTGATTCAACTCCTCATCCCCGGGAATGCTGAAGCACTTGCGAAGCTGGTAACCCTGGGGAAACTGCCTGTTGAGGCCCAGCCCCCTCCAAACCTGGTTGATAACCCAACCTCCATCTTCAACTCCTGGCTCAGCAGCCTTCCCCAGCCCATCAAGAACATGGTCCTCAGCTACGTGACTGAATGCAACTTAGAGAAGCAGTTTTTGAAGGTCAGTAAAAATAGGTGAGGAGAGCCTAGAGTTACTCAGAGTCTTCAGTGAAACAAATTTCAGCTTTTGTTAGCACCAGAAAAAAAATCCCAGAAGCACCAGGATAACCTGCAGCCCTGGTAATGCAAAGAACTATAGCTTGCAGAATGCCTTCTGTGGATGATGCTAGGTGGTTTGGTTTTCCTTATCAGAGGGTCAGTCTGGAGATCTGATTTTCTCAGTGACCCACAGCTTTTAGAGAGTTTTCCTGGGAAGATAGATAGTATCCTTGTCTGTATTTTTGTGTCAAGTTCAAGGACACTTTAACTCCTGCCCTCTGTCCCCTCAACAGGTTAAGTCGGGCTCAAGCTTTGTACTCGTGGCCTTCATTGAAACCATGTCATTGATTCCTGGGTCTGTCTTCTGGTCCATCCTCTTCTTTCTGCTTTTGCTGACACTGGGGCTGAGCAGCATGATAGGGATCATGCAGGGCATCCTTACCCCACTCCAGGATACCTTTTCTTGTTTCAAGAAATATACAAAGCTGTTTACAGGTACTCTGACCAATGCCCTATTCCCACCAATGGCCCCGACTTCTCTAAGACTCTTACCCAGCCTACGTCTATAACCTCAGCTTAGCCCTTGTCTCCCAGCCAGACCTCTGACCTTGATCCAGATCCAGTGTTTCCTGCAGTGGTTGTCTTTGTGCTCTTGTTCCTGTGTGGCCTCTTCTTCACTCAACCCTCAGGCATCTACTGCATGAGACTGCTGAGGTGAATACTGGATGGTCTTCCCCATAACCGTCATCATCATACTTGAAAACATAGCTGTGGGCTGGACCTATGGGGCCAGGAGGTGATAGCTTGGGTCTATAGGGAAGGTTGACCCTTTCTTGTTGCCTCTCTCGTCACCCAACTAGGGTGACATAGGGACTCTTCAAGGTCTTCTGAAAAACCTGTTTATTCATTCATTCAATACTTAACATATTTATTGAGTGCTTATTATGTGCCAGCCACTGTTTTACTCACCAAGGTTATTGAATAAAACAAGCATCTCTGCCCTCAGGGAATTTATATTCTAGTGGTAGTGACAAGCAATAACCAGATGGATGTATAAAAATATCAGGAGCTGATAATTGACAGGAGAAAATCTAAGGGTAAAGTAAGATGATCAAGAATGGGAATATGCATGGGTGTTAACTTTAGATAGGATTGCAGGGAAGACCTTTCAAATGTCAAGGTGACATTTGAGCAAACTCCTGAATGAAATGAAGGAAGGAGTCATGACAGATTTTGAGGAAGTGTTTCAGGCAGAGTAAACACTAAGTACCAAGGCAAGAGGAAGCATTATGGCTGGAATTTTTGAAGAACAAGATCAGGTTAGAGTAGAATGTTGGTAGATGAAGCCAGAGAGATAACAGGAGATTACGTAGGACCTTCTCAGCCATTGCGGGACTTAGCTTTTTATGTGGAACTTGAGAGGAGGAGGCATTGAAAGGTTTTAAGTAGGTGAGTGTCATCATCAGATTTATTTATTTACTTTTATTTATTTTTTTAAAGATTTTGTTTACTTGTCAGAGAGAGCACAAGCAGGCAGAGCGGCAGGCAGAGGCAGAGAGAGAAGCAGGCTCCCCACTGAGCAAGGAGCCTGATGTGGGACTCGATCCCAGCATGCTGGGGTCATGACCTGAACCGAAGGCAGCCGCTTAACTGACTGAGCCACCCAGGCGTCCCTATTTATTTACTTTTAAGTATGTATGACTGGTGTGTGGAAAGTAGATTGAGGAGTCAAGAGTGAAGCAAGGAGAACAGTTAGGTGCTATTGTAATATTCCAGGTGAGAGCTAACAACAGCGTGGACTAGGCCGGGTAGAGGTATCGGTTGAGAGATGTCCTCTAATGCTGCAAGGAAAAGCCACCAGAGAAGAGGGAACAAGATAATCAAGGACTGGTAGGCATAACTGTGCAAGGAAGAGTGGGAAAATCCAAATAAAACACGAAGGACTCCTGAGCCTGACTTTTTAACAGGCTGGTGTATGGACATCCAAGTGGCATAATTCAGAAACAGAAGGCTCAGGTGGCAGCATTTTCATGTGAGAGGTGCACTCATTTAAAAATTTTTCTTGGGGCTTTCTCTGTGTTGGGAAGGGCTTGTTATTGCTGGGATACAAATAAATTAGAGTGAGTTCCTTCTTTCAAAAAACACAGACACCAAAGAGGAAGCCATATATAAGCAGATAATCCCAACCTAGGTGGTAAATCTATAGTCAAGGTAGCCAGGGGCACTCTAGGTACACCTGGAGAGACTGGGAAGGCATCCTAAAGGAGAAGGTGGTTGAGCATAGTCCAGACAGATCAATAGGTAGACAAAAAGAATGGCATTCTAGGCCAGAGGACCTACTTGTATATTTATTGTTATTGAGAACATGCAGTGGAGGAGGCTGGATCCATGGGCTGGAAGAAACTGAGTTCCCTGAGGGTCAAGTGTTGCCTTCTTTTTAAGTCTGCTTTGTTCAGTATGGATACCCAACATGTAGAAGAGTCCCTCGCACATCATAAACACTTTCATATTCATGGAAATGAATGAAAGGACTGGACCTTTATCCTTAGGGCATGGGGTACCCATGAAAGGTTTTGAGCAGTAGAGGGACTATGGGCAAGCTCGAAGGATTGGAGGGCTAGACTGGACCGTGACCTCCGGGTCATCGCCTATTGGCTCCTGTGCCTTGTAGCCCCGCCCCCACTCTCCTTCGCCCCCGCCCCCCATCCAAACGATCTGCCTGTGGGAAGCGGGTGCTTTTGAGTCCGGTAAGGTGAAAATCCGAGAGGAGGCAGTCACCTTCTCATTACCAGATGGTCTGAGTTTTAAACCCCCTTCCTTCAGGGGAAATCGGGTATTCATCCTCCTTTCTGCCTCCCCGTGCAGTTTCAGCTTTGGGAATGGAATGTGTGGGAGAGGGATTGAAAAGAAGGGGCTTATTGGATAAACTGATGGAGTGGAATGAAGCTCTTGGTTTGTCTCCTCCCACTCTAAATTTTTATCTTACCTGGTCACTTGTTGAATGTCCTTTGGCACCCAACCGAAAGGCTGTTTGAATTGAGACTATCTCACGTTGCCGTAGGGGCTACCGGTTATAGATAGAAAAACTGATTCCTGTTTTAGATTCTTCTCTCCATAGCTCCGGGGGTACTCACTGTCCAAAGTCGGGTTTCGTAGCCCCTTTGTGTGTAATGAGCAGATTTTCTTTTGCACTGCTTTTGGGAATCTCTGGCCTTGGACAAAATGGAGCCCCGTCCCTTGGTAGGGTACCTTACACATATCTTCACTTTCCTCGCAAGAATGGTATGAGATACAGCTCTTGTCATCCTTAATTTTCATCAGGAGACCCGGAAGAAAGAGGGGTTCCCACAGTGAGTCAGGGGTAGCCTGATAAAAATTCTCATCTTGTGGTTTCTAGCCCTTTTATTTCGGAAATGTTCAAACACAAAAGAATAACTTAATGAATACCTTTGTACTTATCACCCATCTCGTAACCAGCTCTGACCAGTCTGGTTTCGTTTTCGCTCCTTCCACTGCAGACCTCCCCATTATTTTAAAGCAAACCCCAAATTTGTCCTTTCATCTGTAGATATGTCAGTACTTATCTCTAAAAAATAAGAACCCTTAAAAAAGAACCTGACAAAACTATTATCACTATTTATAAAATAACAGTAGTTCTTTAATACCATCAAATAAATACCCAGTCAGTAGTCAGATTTTCCTGGTTGTCTGTCTGTCTCTCTTTCTCTCTCTCTCTCTCTCTCTTTTTTTTTTTTGTGGTAGCTTTATCTTCTTTTAATAGATTTGTGGCTTTCTTCAAACTTTTATTTATTTATTTATTTATTTTTAAAGATCTTTTATTTTTATTTATTTCACAGAGGGAGAGAGATCACAAGGAGGCAGAGAGGCAGGCAAAGAGATGGGGGGGAAGCAGGCTCCCCGCTGAGCAGGGAGCCCGATGCGGGCCTCGATCCCAGGACCCTGAGATCATGACCTGAGCCGAAAGCAGAGGCTTTAACCCACTGAGCCACCCAGGCGCCCAAAACTTTTATTTTTTTAAGTAATCTCTACAGTCAGGGTGGGACTCACCCCGTGACCCCAAGATCAAGAGTCACATGCTCTACTGACTAAGCCAGGGAGGCGCCCCTTAACAGCTTTGTTGAGATATAAGTCACATACCATACAATTCACCCATTTAAAGTGTACAATTCAGTGGCTTGTAATATCACAGGGTTGTGTATCCATCACCACAGTCAATTTTGGTACATTTTCATTACTCTCAAAAGAAACCCTACTCACGGGCGCCTGGGTGGCTCAGTGGGTTAAAGCCTCTGCTTTCGGCTCAGGTCATGATCTCAGGGTCCTGGGATCGAGGCCCACATCGGGCTCCCTGCTCAGCGGGGAGCCTGCTTCCCCCTCTCTCTGCCTGCCTCTCTGCCTCCTTGTGATCTCTCTCCCTCTGTGAAATAAAAAAAAAGAAAAAAAAAGAAAAAAAAAAAAGAAACCCTACTCACTCCCTTTTGCTGTCACCCCAACTACTCCAGCCTCCAACCTCAGCCTTAGACAACCACTAATCTACTTTTGGTTTAAGAGATTTGCGTATTCTGGACAGTTCATGTGAATGTGATTATGCAACATGTGTAGTCCTCTGTGATTGGCTTCTTTCACATAACATATTTTCAGGTTTCATCCATGTGTAGTGTATATCAGTATTTTATTTCTTTTTATTGCTGACTGTTCCATTGTAGAGTTGTACATTTTATTTATCCAGTTATCAGTTGATGGACATTTGGGGTTGTTTCCACTTCGGGGCTATTATGAATAATGCCGTTATGAACATTCATGTGAAAGTTTTTTGGGTGAACATACATTTTTATTTCTCTTGGCATATACTTAGGAGTGGAATGGCTTGATCATATGTCAAATCTATGTTTTAACTGTTTGAGAGACTGTCTCATAATTCTTTTATGTTGTTAAATCATCTTCCAAATAAAATTCATATATTGCAGTTTGTTGGTATATCCATTGGGGAACCTTTTAATCTATAGATCTTCCTCTCTTTTTCCCCCTGTAGTGCATTTACTGATGAAACTGGGTTATTTGTCCTGTTGTTTCTAACCATCTGGAATTTGCTGATAGCCTCCCAGTGGTGTCATTTAAGATTTTCCCTGTTCCCTGGATTTCTTACAAATTGGTAGTTAGGTCAAGAAGTTGATTAGTTTTCGGGCCAATATTCTGGCAAGACTACTTCACAAATGGTATTATGTACTTCTGTTAGGAGGCAAAAGATGTCTGGATGTTCTCTCTTTTTGTGATTTGAGCAGCCATGGATGGTCGTTCACCCGATATACATACTTGTTAGAGATTATAAAAAAGTGGTATTGTAACTTTATCATTCCTTCTTTTTTTTATTAGCTTAATAATTCTAGAAAGAGAAACTTCCAGTGACCAAACATTTGTTACCTGAGTATACAGTTTGTATGGCAGAAGCAAAGCAAACTTTGATTCTTTCCCTTTATTTATCAGAATTAATTTGTACATTTCATATCCCAGATCTGAAATCAGCTATTTTTCCAAGGATATCTAGGTCCTTTTGATGGGAAATGATATTTAGAGATCACAGTTTTGTGCTAGGGGTGTTCTTTGCTACTGTCATTGTTTCTAGGCCTTTTCTTTTTTCTTTTTTTTTCATTCATTCATTTTATTTATTTTTAAATATTATTTTTTCAGTGATCCAAGATTCATTGTTTATGCACCACACCCAGTGCTCCATGCAATACGTGCCCTCCTTAATAGCCACCACCAGGCTCACCCATCCCCCCCTCCCCTCCCCTCCATAACCCTTAGTTTGTTTCTCAAAGTCCACAGTTTCTCATGGTTTGTCTCCCCCTCCAATTTATCCCAATTCACTTTTCCTTTCCTTCCCCTAGAGTCCTCCATTTTATTCCTTATATTCCACAAGTAAGTGAAACCATATGATAATTGACTTTCTCTGCTTGATTTATTTCACTCAGCATAATCTCCTCCAGACCCATCCATGTTGATACAAAAGTCGACCTTTTCAGTTGATACAGCTAGGAAGTAGTTCCCTAAGATGAAATATGTTATAAATTCATACTCATTTTTTCAATTCAAATTCAGGATTATGTGTTTTTACTTAGCTTCTCAGATCTTACATTTACATATTTTTCTGTCATGTGGTCTGATGTTCTTTTCTCAGCTAGAAGTTGGTGCCCATAAGCCCTCAGCCTCATTGTTTCGCCAAATGAGCTCAACATTGTCTCCATCAGTTTTTCCCATCCCATCCCCATTTTTCCATCCTGAAGTCTACAAATCAATCTGTGTTTCCACCTAGGGCATAGGGCAGGTGAACCTAGAGTCTAGGCAGGCAAACTGAAACAAAACCTCAGTTTTAGGACTTTGTGTGGTAGGGTTTGTAGACATCTAATACAGAAATGTCCGCATGTCTTCTCACTGATTTAGGTGTCTGTGATAGTGAGACTAATCCCAGACCCACTCAGTGGTGGAAGTATTATTACAGTCTCTGTCTTAAGGGGCTTCTTGGCCTGGTGGGAAGAACGTAGCATTTGGAGACACAGAAACCTGTTTTTATTATATCAAACCCTTAGGTAGTTCTGTGACCCTCAGCAAATCACTATCTCTCTTTAGCCTTAGCTTTCTTATCTGTCAAATTGAGATGGGGAAATAATCCTGCACATTTCTTTGGGGAATTAAACTGTTTCGCATAAGGGAATGATTCCAAGATTAGAGAGCTAGTATAGATGATAGTGTGCAGAGATTCTGTAATTTTTCCCTAAAGTTATGCATTTACCCAGATTTTATACACAGATGTTAGACACTCAAATATTCCCCACTATATAAGATATTTTAAATTATTGAATATAAGCTTTACGAGAATGTAGGCTCTAAGAAGGCAGGAATTTTATTAGTTTGCTACTGTATCCATATGCCTGGAACAATGTCATACGTGCTTTCAGGCCCAAGTAGGCAATCAAATATTTGTTCAATGTATAGATTAATCCAAGAAGTTGATATTTTATTTATTTTTATTTCTTTAAGAAGTTGATTTTTTAAATAGGTAAAACAATTTTATTTTAGGTCTGGGTGTGAGAATTCTCCACTTCATATGTTATTTCTCCCTTAATTAGAAAAAAAGACCCATGGCACCTGGATGGCACAGTGGGTTAAGCATTCAGCTCTTAGTTTGGGCTGTGGTGCTGATCTCAGAGTCGTGAGATTGAGGCCCACATGGAGCTCTGCGTTCGGTGCAGAGTTGACTTGAGATTCTCTCTCCTTCTCCCTTTGCCCCTCCCACTCATGCTCTTTCTCTCTCTCTAAAATAAATAAATAAATGTATGTTAAAAAACACACACACACAACCTTTGAATTTTCTGAGGGGGTAGAGCACAAATATGAACAGACTTTGTTTTTCCCAAAGCTCTGTGCTTACCTTTATATTATTGACTTTATCTTGCTGAGTTATAGATGCCTTAACTTCTGATCATTTTCATTCATTAAAAATCCGGTCTAACATCTACTTTGGCTGGCTCAGTCAGTTAAGCATCTGCCTTCAGCTCAGGTCATGATCCTGGGGTCCTGGGACTGAGTCCCATATTGGGCTCCCTGCTCAGTGGGGAGCTTGCTTCTCCCTCTGCCATTCCCCCTGCCTGTTCTCTCTCTGACAAATAAAATCTTCAAAAAAATAAAAATAAATAACAAGGGTTTTAAAATGAAGATATTTTTAAATATTTATAATCTTCTTTGGAAGATACCAAGATTCACAACAAAGCTACAGTAACTAAAACAGATATAAATCTCTGTATACATAGATGTCCGATATATAGATATTTATACTTATCAGCTCTTTAATCTTGGGATAATTCACTTATACTTAACTGTATTCTATATATTGTCTGAGAAGATATTCTATATATTATCTGAAAATTTCATTTTTTAAAAAGATTTCTCATTCATTTGTCAGAGAGAGAGAGCACGAATGGGAGTGGCAGGCAGAGGGAGAAGCAGGCTCCCCACTGAGCAGGGAGCCTGATGTGGAACTTAATCCCAGGACCCCGGGATGATGACCCGAGCCAAAGGCAGTTAACTGACTGAGCCATCCAGATTTTTGCTTTGTAATACTTAAGTCTTTAATCCATCTTAGGTTGACTTTTTTAATAAGGTGTGAAGGGCGAATCTAAATTTATTTTTTTAAATATGGATATCCAGTTGTATCAACACAATTTATTAAACAGAATTTTCTTTCCCTACTTATCTGCAGTATCAACTCTGCCATTTATTTTTTTTTAAAAAGATTTTATTTATTCATTTGACACAGAGAGAGAGAGATTACAAGGAGGCAGAGAGGCAGGCAGAGAGAGAGGAGAGAGGAGGAAGCAGGCTCCCTGCTGAGCAGGGAGCCTGATGCGGGCCTCGATCCCAGGACCCTGAGATCATGACCTGAGCCGAAGGCAGCGGCTTTAACCCACTGAGCCACCCAGGCGCCCCTACTCTGCCATTTATTAAAGCTTCATATATATGTGGGTCTGTTTCTGGGTTCTTTATTCTGTTTCACTGGTCATTTTGTGTATCCTTGCATATTTACCTCACTGTCTCAGTTATTGTAGCTTTATACAGACAGACAGAACCTCCAAAATGAGTAAAGCAAAAAAATACAGGGATACATACATAGGTTCTAAAACAATAACGCAGCAAGGAAATAATTACCCTAAAAGTCAGGACATTAATTTTGTCTAGAGAGGAGGGAAATAGTGGTGTTGGGGTATGGGCACGTGGGGCCTTAGGGGATATAGATTCTTGACCAGGGTCATGGTGACAAGAATGCCTGTATTCCCTATGAGTCAAGGAGGCACCATGGAAAATAATTCAGCTTAAACTCATTAGCAGGTACACTACCTAAGGAGGCTGACTTCTGGAGTAGGATGTGAGAGGCGGAAGAGGTTATATTAGAGTCAAATCTCCTGTGTCAGCAAATTATGCTGTCCAGGGAGAATTCACCTATAAGTCTCCACAAGAAAGTCACCATTCAGATTCCTCCTACACACTGGGGAGTACAAGGTGAGTCTGTGTGCCCCAGAGAAGTGGAGACCACCACCAAGGGACAATTGTAGTCACATCCCCAGTAAAGCTGGAGATGACGATCCCTTATTTCCTTCCACGAAGACTTAGGCTTGAGGAAAGGAGGAGGTCTTAAGTTTGAAAACATTGGAGGACTTGCGGTGAGAAACACAGGCTTGGAAAAGGAGGAGGACATGAGTCAAAGGGGAAGGAAGAATAAAAGAGACCACCTCTTTTCCAGTTCAGGTCCCTTGAATCAGAAGCCTGTCCAGGAATGGGAGTGAAGAAGCTTTGAATCAGATGAGATTGGAGTTTTAAAGTAGATGTTAGACCGGATTTTTAATGAATGAAAATGATCAGAAGTTAAGGCATCTATAACTCAGCAAGATAAAGTCAATAATATAAAGGTAGGCACAGAGCTTTGGGAAAAACAAAGTCTGTCTACCACATATGTTGCAAATATCTTCCTCTGCTCTAGGACTTGCCTGTTTACTCATTTATTTTTTTTTTAAAGATTTGAGAGAGAGAGATTGTGAGAGAGAGCATGAGCTGGGAGGAGAGAGAGAAGCAGGCCCCCCACGGAGAAGGGAGCCTGACGCAGGGCTCAATCCCAGGATCCTGGGATCATGACCTGAGCCAAAGGCAGACACTTGACCAACTGAGCCACCCAGGCGCCCCTGTTTACTCATTTAATGCAAAGTTTTCATTGAAGGATTTTCTATTTTTAATTTAATCCAGTGTGTCAAACTTTTCCTTTATGATTGGTGCTTTTTATGTCCTATTTAAGAAATCTGTGCCTACACCTAAGTCATGCAGATATTCGTCTAGGTTTTTTCATCTGGAAGTGTTACTGTTTTATCTTTCACATTTAGAACTTCGGTCTCCTCTGAATAGATTTTTGTTTAATATGTGAAATTGGGGAGGCCAGGGTTCATTTCTCTCTGTGTAGATTTCCGATTGTTCTTACAACCAGCGTTCATTAAAAAGAATGCCCTTTCTCTACAGCTTTGCAATGCCATCTTTATTGTAATCAGGCATCCATATTTGTGTGAGTTTCTGAACTCTCCCAGAGGTATCCACAGAACTTTCTGTGATAATGGAAATGCTTGATATCTGTCCTTCCAATGTGGTAGCCATATAGCTACTGAGCACTTGATATATGGTTAGTATGACTGAGGAACTAACTTGTTAATATTACTTAATTTTAATTAATTTAAATAGCCGTATGTGGCTAGTAGCTACCATATTAAACAGTACAGCGTATCGATCCATGGACCTATTTGTGCCATAGATCCCTGTGCCAGTACCATACACTCTTAATTATTATAGCTTTATAATTAGTCTTTACATTTGGTTCTTCTTTGTCAAGATGGTAGTAACCATTCTGGGGCTTTTGCTTTTCATGTACATTTTAGAATCAGCTTGTCAATTTCCCCAAAAACCTGATGTGATTTCAGTAAGAATTGGATTGAATTTATAGATCAAATTGGGGATAATTGACATTCTTATACTTCCATTTCACAAACATATCTCTTTATTTTTTCTCAGTAATATTTTAGTGTGTGCGCTTGTGTGTGTGTGTGTATGTGTGTGTAAAGACCTTGTTCATGTTGTGTTAAAATTATTCTTAGACGTGTCTTTTGGTATTATTATAGATAGCATTGTTTTAAAATTACTGTTTTCTAAAGGTATGCATATCCTTGGTACATTTTCAAAGGATGTTCTTCTCTACATAAGGATGAAAGGGTTTGGGAGGCTTCAGGGGTTCTTGTAGGATGAGTCTTGTCTTTCCTTAGCTCATATATCTAAAGTCTGTAGTTCTTGATGTCCCTTAAGGTCAACAAAGAAGGAAGCTCTATCCCTGCAGAAGCAGGAACTAGAGTCTACCCAGGATGACGTCTGTTAGTGAAAACACGGAGGCCCAAGATGAGAAATCCCAGATTTCTAGACCTTCGGATTCCAAATCCCTGGTTACTACTACCTCAGCTTCCCAGCTCTTAAAGTCTGATTTGATTACTGAGGAACTGATGGCAGAGGGACAGAAGTGTGACACTATGTCATCATACATTTGGTCTGATGAAGATAATCATGAAATACTGGAAACCATAAACAGGGATGAGCCACAAGAAGAAGCCCCCACTGACCGACCATCCTGGGCCAATAAAATTGAGTACCTCCTGGCCCATGTGGGCTTTTCTGCGGGACTGAGCACCATCTGGCGCTTTCCTTATCTGTGTTTTCACAATGGAGGTGGTAAGCCTGGGAACCAGGAATCATGGACCCAGAAGGGGTGGGGAGCCAGAGGACTATCCTAGTTATTCTGGAGTCTCTGAAATATGTAGGGATGGGGAATTTGGGAACCTGACTAGGGCAGGAACCAGGTGCCTGGAAGGCAGCGGTGCTCACCACTATACCACCAATGCTGGCGCCAGGTACCTGAACACCTAAGATGGTAGGTGGGTGGGAGCAAGATATCTGAACTTAGGTTCATGAGGATGGTGGGGCTGAAGGTCGAGATTCAGGATGGGAGTGGAAACTAGGCATCTGGTCTTCCAGGAACTGGGGGCCCAAGGGACACCTGGGACTATGAGGGATGTGGAAACAGTTGAGCCCTGATGCTGGTGGCCCTGAGGGAGGTCACTGGTGGGGAACGTGTTTTCCCAGACCCCACGGAAGTCCAGGCACTGAAAAGCCAGATGGTTCTCAGAACCACTCCTGACTCCCTGCACAGGCAGTTTTCTCATCATCTACATCCTCATGCTGTTTTTGGTCGGGGTTCCTCTTCTATTCCTGGAGATGGCAGCTGGTCAGAGGATGCGTCAGGGCAGCATTGGTGTATGGAAGGTCGTCAGCCCCTGGATTGGTGGTTTGGGGTATACCAGCTTCATGGTGAGGAGTCCTGGGCTGTCCAGGCCTATCCTTTATGCCCCGTTCCCACCCCGACAGTTCCTTGTCCTGGGATGGGTCCCATGACTTGACTTCTGTGGGTCAAGTCTCTTCAGTTCTGTAGTCCTCCGGTCAAATCCCCTCCCTTTTGCTGGCCTGCCTTTCTTCTCCTGTCTCCAGAATTCTTCATGGTCCCTAGGTGTGCTGCATCGTGGGCTTGTACTACAGTGTGCTCATGGCTTGGAGTCTCTTCTATCTGGTTCAGTCTTTCCAGTCTCCACTGCCTTGGTCAATGTGCCCCTTACTGAAGAACTCCAGTTTTTTTGGTGAGAGGAGAGGGAAGAGAAGGCAAGTGGGAGGGCTGAAAAAAGGATAGGGTAGTGAAGAAGGAAGAGGATTGTTGAGACACTAGGGATGAGCAGGAAGATGATGGAGATTGAAGGAGGGGGTGGAGGAGGATTGGAAAAGGGAAGCTCGTGGTCTTGCAGTTTTCTCCATGGCCAGTTCACCTCAGATCCTGAATGTAATCGGACAACACCCACCATATACTTTTGGTACCGGAATGTACTGAAGGTCACAGATGAAATTGAAGTGGGCGGACTACCAGTTATGCATCTCAGTGTCTCTCTTTTTGTGACCTGGTCTATTATCTGCATCTCCATGATCAAAGGACCCAAGTCCACTGGAAAGGTGAGCCATCCTCTAACTTTTAATCCGATAGACTTCTTTCTTTCTGAGACCCCCTAATATTCTCCTAACTTGGTGCCTGTAGGTCTCCAACTTCTAACTCCTTCTAATTGACCTTTGACTTTCAGTAGTCTTTGATCCTACTGTCCGAGTTTCTGCCTTTGCTGACCTCTATTTCTGAATCATACTTCCTACTCAGATGCTGTATGTCTCACTACTCCTTCCCTACTTCATCATTTTCTGTCTCCTTATCCGGAGTCTCATGCTGGAAGGTGCACATTCTGGTCTCAAGAATTTGTTGGCTGCCAAGGTGAGGTGTTTCCTGCCCATTGATCCTCTTATCCACGTGGGGGTGTCAGGGACAGAATTGTTGTTAGTCTGATAGAGGCCCTCCTGACTCCCTCCTTCACCGCCTTCTCATCTTCCGTCACATCATGGTTTACCCCTCTTCCCTTTATATCCCAGTTTACACAGTACTTCTCCCCAGGTGCCAGCCCTGTACTCTGTGGAAGTGTGGCGCCGGACAGGGAACCAGCTCTTTTTATCCATGGGCCCCGGCTTTGGCAGCTTCACTGCAATCAGCTCATATATCCCTCGGTCCAACAACTGTGTCATGGATGCCTTTGCTGTGGCTCTCCTCAACTTGACTGTGTCACTGACTGCCACCATGTTTGTATTTGCCGTAATGGGCCACTTGGCTACAGGGAACAATGAAAAATGTTACCTGAGGTGAGTCCAGTCTTTCATATGGAGATCATCAAAAAGACCAAAGTTAGAAATAGCTTAGAAATAGCTAACAAAATTCCAGTCTAGGCCCCCATCCCTCAGGGCTGTTGGCTCAGTCAATGTGGGACCCTCAGGAGCCTCCTGAACCTTTGAAACACCTGAATCTCTCCAACTCTCTTTCAGAGCTGCCTTTCTAAACTAGGGAAGCCCCAAACTTGGAGGTTTTCAAAGTCGTGTTCACCCCATTCTTAAATGGGGTCTGCCATGGAAAATTAGGAGAATGGCTTCAGTGCAATCATTAGATAAGGAGGAAAAAAAAGGACCTGCAGCCCCACCAGAGACCCCATAGCCCATTCCTGATTTTCTTCTGTGAGATTTATTCTAAAAATACTCATCAGACATTTGTAAAACATCTGTCTGGCAACCCTATGTTTGTGTTGGGTTCTGGAAACACAACCAGTGGTGAAGCAGACCATCATCCCTGCCCTCAGGAAAACCACAGTCTTCTGAAGAAGCAAATACTAAATAGATCATCACACGGAGATGAGAACTGGTAGCAGGGATGATTAGAAACACAGAAGGGCAACCTATTAACTTCCTGGGGCAGTCAGAGAAGACTTCCTCCTGGAGGCAATCCCAAGTTTAGTCTGTCTCCTGACAAATAACCACAGCTAGTATTTTTTCAAATGTTTTCCATTCATAGACCTACATATAAAAACATACCATTGAAAAAAATTGGATCATACCATACTACTTTTCTGCAGATTGTTGATGTGCCCTTATGGAAATAGATCTTGAATAGCTTTCCATGGCAGTAAATAGAGTTCAGGGAGCTGAGTGAGGATTTGTAGGAATTTGCAAATGGAGAACAGTATAGTGGTAGAATTGCAGTAGACTGAGCAGGAGCAGAGTGTGGGTGGTTCTAGGGAGACATAATGTCATGTGCCCAAGATACAGAGATGATAGCATGGCAGGTTGAAGCAGGTTGAATCATTGAGTGTGGCTGAAGTAGAGAAAGTGAAGAGTTATATTTTAGGAGATTGGAGAGGCCAGCTAGTCAAGAAAGCTGAGAAGCTTTAACATTGTCTTGAGATTGTCTAGTAGGAGGTATAGGTCCTAAAGCGCTCCATGACAATGTACAAAAGACCCCCGCCAGGGCCCCACTTAAGTCAGAAACTCTCTGGCCTTGGCAGACACCTTATGAAAGTAGGTGTCAGACAGCACTAGGACCCTGAAGACCTAGGTTTCAGTGCAGATCAAAAACTCTAGACGAGTGGTTTTCCTTCTCACATAGAAGATAAGAGAAGATAAGTTATCTTAAAAGCCCATAATGGTTTTATGTGATTCTACACCCCCACAGGAATGCTGAGACAGTGCTGGAGCTGATAGCTTCTGGTGTGCTGCCTGCTGAGGCCCACCCTCCAGACAGTATATATCATGATCCAAGCTCCATCTACCCCAGGTGGCTCAAGAGCCTCCCTCAACAAATCAAAGACATGGTCCTACCCTATATGTCCAGTTGCAACATATCTGAAGCATTCAAGGAGGTAGGTAAGGGTCGGGGATGGGGTCCTAATGTTCCCTTCAAAACCCCCAGTGCACCAGAAACTTTAGCTCTCCTTAGGTGTCTCTAGAATCCAGAAAGGCAATTCTTAGCAGCATCCTGGACAACCAAGACCAGGGTTCACCGTACCCTATTGCAATAAGGCAGTTGTAGCCTCTGTAGCACCAAGCACTGGAGTTCATATAAGCCTGTTCGTACCATCCCAAAAGAGTTGCCAAACCAGCAACTTGTCAGATGAAGTCCTCATGCCTCAAGGCCAGATGAGTTCCACAGTGTCTATTAACGGTGCTATAGATCGTTTCCTAGGGGAGGGGACAGGAACACAGTTAGGATTCTACAAAGTGAGCTCAGAGCCCTTGCTCTTCCTCGCCTCACTCACAGGTTATGGAGGGTCCGGGTGTGGCCATTGTGGCGTTTACTGATATCATCTCTGTGTTTTCTGGATCCACCTTCTGGGCCATCATCATCTTCGTGTTGCTGGCGAGCCTGGGGCTGAGCGCCATGATAGGAATCATGCAGGGCATTGTTACCCCTCTCCAGGACACTTTCTCTTCCCTCAGGAAATATACAAATCTACTCACAGGTACTCTAATCTATGACCCCACTCCCCCCTAAGACCATTGTTTAGCTTAACTCTAAAGGGACTCTTACACACCTAGTTTGAATTCTGACCTTGATCCAAATCTGATGTTTTCCCTCAGTGGGCGTCTGTGTGCCTATGTTCCTGGGCAGCCTCATTTTCGTGAGGCCTTCGGGCAGCTACTGTATCAACCTGCTGGATGATTACTGGGTATCCCTGCCCCTCTTCTTCATCGTCATCTTGGAGAACATAGCCATGGCCTGGATCTATGGGGCCAGGAGGTGATGCCCCAAGCCCAGGATCTGCAGTCATACACCCACACAGTGAGGGCCTCTAGGGAGTATTGGCCCTCCTGCTCTCACTGTCAGGCTTCCGACCCAGGCTTTTGGAGAGCCCCCAGGGGTGGGAAGGAGAAGGCATGGGGTGATTCCTGGAGAAAACAGGTGTAGAATGGAAAAGTGGTGGATAGTCCATATCAAGTCCTAGTGTGGGCATGTAATCCCTTGCTTAAAGATAAGTGTGCTCTAGGGCGCCTGGGTGGCTCAGTGGGTTGAAGCCTCTGCTTTCCGCTCAGGTTATGATCTCAGGATCCTGGGATCGAGGCCCGCATCGGGCTCTCTGCTCGGCATCGAGCCTGCTTCCTCCTCTCTCTCTGCCTGCCTCTCTGCCTTCTTGTGATCTCTCTCTCTCTCTCTGTCAAATAAATAAATAAAACCTTAAAAAAAAAAAAGATAAGTGTGCTCTGGAACAGCAGCATTGGCATCATGTGGGAGTTTATTAGAAATGCAGACCCTCAGGATGTCCTCCAAACCTTTGAATCTGTATCTGTATTTTAACAAGAACCCCAAGTAAATCGTATGCACACTAACATTTGAGAAACAGTGTGTAATCCAAATGTGGCAGTGTTTCTAGGTATCAGTTTGCTGATTCATACACTCACTCTCACATATTACCCAGAGTGTGCCCAAGGGTCAGGCAGGCCTTGTAAGGACTGAGGATACTGGGATAAATTATATTGAGTTTCTGCTCTTAGAATCGAAAGAAGACATATGTAGGTAGATTTGGGGGCAGGATAGGAACCCTATGATAGAGGCAGCCAGGGCGCTCTGGGAATACAGATGGTTATCTAGAGAAGGCAAGGGGGGATGCTTGAACAGAATCTAGACAGAAAGGTTTAAGAAATGTGAAACTTTGTCTCCCAGGCTGGGTTTGGATTGACCCCTCCCCTAGGCTGGATAAAGTCTGAACAGTCCCCCGCCTAAGTCTTGTGGCCCTTCCTCCCAGGTTCCTTGCAGACTTGATTATCATGTTGGGCCACCCCATCTCCCCCATCTATCGTTGGCTGTGGTGTTTTCTGTCTCCATTTGTGCTGCTAGTCCTGTTTGTAAGCACCCTGATTCATCTGTTTCTGAAGAGCATCACCTACTTGGCCTGGAACTCAAGCACTGTGAGCCTCCCTCTAAGACCCCAGAACCCCCTAGGGAGTGGGTGAGGACTTTTCAATCTCCTCTGGCCTCTAGGACTCTGTTCCTTATTCTGTGATTCCCTTAGGGATTCAGTTATCTAGTCTCTGGCCTTGGTTCATGTCCTACCCCCAGCCTCGGTAGCCTTCCATTTCAGAGAACCTGAGTATTCTAAACCTTCCCTTTCTCCACAGTCAAATGAGGTGATCCAAATTTATCCATCATGGGCTAAAGTCTTGCTCATCATCCTCATCGTCATTACCATCTTGCCTGTCCCTGCCTACTTCTTGTACACACTCATTGGTGTGAATTTCACAGTCTCCATGATTCACAGTAGGGCAACGGGTATCTTCGAACCTGAAGCTGAAGGGAACTCACTGAAGTCCCATCCACGGCTGAGGGAAAGCCAAAAGAAGGTTAATATAATGAATAAATAACGGAAAAACCTCTCTGCCATGTGAGTAGTTCATCTAGGAAATAAAGACTTGGTTTATTTGGCAAAACACTTCTTTTTCAAAGTGGAACTCCCTGGCTGGCAACTCGACATTAGAAAAGGTAAAATTAGCACCTGCTAATGTAACTGGACCCAGTTTTGTTTTCCTGGATTGGGAAAGTTTTTTCTGGCCAGGTGGAGGTTAACAGAGCAGCCATTCTCTGCCTCTCCTGTCCTTGCCCTCATCAGACATGTAATAACGGGCGTTCTTTGACTTCCAGTATTTGGTTGATGGTGACTGCTGATACTACTTCTCCTAGGTGGCCTTCCTCTTGGAATTGGTCTGTGTCAGGTCTTATCCCTGTGAAACTAAGGTAAAAATGGTGCTGGTAACTACATCAGTGGAACTTTGCTTTTGTTATAAAAAAATGCACAACTCCTATTCTTGCCTTCCATTGACTTTGTTCAGTTTCAAATGCTGGAATCCCAGGCCCTCTCTGCCTGGTCCTTCCTAAACAGATAGAGACAGTTTTCTCAGAATGCAGTAGATTCACTAATTATGGAAAAATGGTTAATAATTGGTGACTTCCTCGTGTATCTCTTAAATTCTTGGAATAGTTGATTACCAACTCTACCAAGGGACTTAAAACTTTACACGTTATATATTTTTACTATGTTTGTCTAGGAGCCTGATGGAAGGATATTTGGCAGGGAATGAGAGAGAATAGAGGTTAACTGCAGAGTTTGAAGACCCAAGGAATACTTCATTTAGGGCAAGGTGACAACAAAATAAGACAAACAAGACACACCATAGTATAAGACACCTAAAACATACAATAAAATATATTTCAACAATCCTCTCTAAATGCATAGATGAGCTTTGAAGAAATTAAGGGAAATCTTTGAGACCAAAAATTAAACTTAAGCTTCAATTCAGCAAGTGTTAAAGCTAGTAACTGCTTTGGGACAATTGCCCTGAAGAGTTAGTTATACCCTCTGTGAAAGGGTGAGATAGCAATAAAATGTGTATGTCTTGGTTCTTTTTCTGATAGCAAACAACTAATGCCCTTTTTTTTTTTATAATTTGTACACAAACCTCTCACATGGGATTTTGGTTCAGATTCACACAATATGCTTAGTCTGAAAAACTCAAGTTGAGATTAATAGAAAAGGTGCTTGGTGGATAGCACCTTGCCCCCAGCACCTGTCATTAGTAAATATAAATGCTCTCTGGGGGAAACAGAACCTCTACCAAGCCTCATAGAATTCCATGAACATGAGCTCAGAAAAAGAAATCATAAAACATGCAAGGCAGAAGGTACCCTAAGGGAGGATTAGCAGAAACAACAAGTAGCAGAATCACAGCTGCAAGGACCTAACGTACTAGAATTATCAGGTGCATAATATAAACTAAAATATGCTTAATATATATTAAAGACGGGCGCCTGGGTGGCTCAGTTGTTAAGCATCTGCCTTTGGTTCAGGTCATGGTCCTAGGGTCCTGGGATCGAGCCCCGCATCAGGCTCCCTGCTTGGCGGGGAGCCTGCTTCTCCCTCTCCCACTCCCCCTGCTTGTGTTCCCTCTCTCTCTCTCTCTCAAACAAAAAATCTTTAAAAGTAAAGACAAAAAGAGAGTTGAAATTAAGAGCAAGGTACAAAAGATGCTCAGAAATGATTATTTGTAAGGGAACCAAAAAGAACTTTTAGAAATGAAAAAAATCATGAAGATTGGGATGGGTAAATGGATGGGCTAAACAACCAATTATAAAACTAGGAAGAGACAAATCAAAGAAATTAGCCGTAATATAGCACAGAGAAACTGCAGTATTAAAAATATGAGATTAACCATATGTGAAATTTAAGAAACAAATGAACAAAAAAGAGATAAACAGCAAAGCAGACTTAAGTATGGAAAGTAAACTGGTGGTTGCCAGGGAGGTCAGTGGGGTAATGGGTGAAAGAAAGGGGATCAAAAAAAAGGGGGGGATCAAGAGTACACTTATCTTTTTTTTTTTTTTTGAAGATTTTACTTATTTATTTGGGAGAGAGAGAATGCAAGCTGGAGAAGAGACAGAGATAGAGAATCTCAAGCAGACTCTTCCCTGAGCATGGAGCCCAACTCGGGGCTTGATCTCACGACCCTGAGATCATGACCTGAGCCGAAACCAAGAGTTGGATGCTTAACCGACTGCACCACAAAGGGGCCCCAGTATTACACTTATCTTGATGAGCATTGTGTAGAATTTTTGAATCATTATATTGTACACCTGAAACTAATATAACACTGTATACAGTTAATTATAGTTGAATTAAAAATTTTTAAATGTTTAATATATGAGATTATGAGACATGGAAGGTAGTGGGAGAAAGTCCAGCATACATGCAATAGAAGCTCCAGAAAGAGATCACTGGAAGAAAAAGGGAGAGGCAGTTTGCAAAGAGAAAAAAGCTGAATGCTTTCCAGAAACAATCTATAATTTATGTATAAGTTAAGGTAAATAATAAGTTCTCTGGCAATTTCAATACAAAAACCTCAGTGACTTCATACAGTCAGTCATCAGAATATAGTACAATATAGGCTGGAATAAGGATGGGAGTGCTGTACATTCAGTCATTAAAGAACCAAGACTTCTTTCATCTTGGTGCTCTTCCTTTCTCTAGATTTTGGAGTTTTTGCCAGTGATCTGGTGGATAGGGAAAGAGAATGAGTTTTATAGGCCAGATCTGAAAGTGGAGTACATGACTCTGTCCACATCCCACTGGCCAGAGCAAAAAGTCCAGAAGAACAGAGAACACACTTATTAGAAAGCACTAGTGGTTTCTGCTACATCCACAGATCAGCAGAGGGAAAAAAAATCAATAAAGAAAAATCAACCCAAAAGAATGCAAAACAAAATATAAAAGATTAATGTAAAAAAAGTTGGATAAGAAGATAAAATATTATAAATAAATCCACATATACTAATAATACATATACTAGTAATTAAAATTTTATTTACAAATGGACTAAATATACTAGTTAAAAGACAAATATTGAAGATTGAACTGTTTTAAACCCAGCTCTCTGCCATTTATGTGAGACACATCTATAACATTAGGACACAGGAAGATTTAGAGTAAAAGGAAGGAGAAATCCATACCTGCCAAATACTAACCAAAAGACAACATCATTAGAATAATAAAATATTTTTTGAGATAAAGAGGTTACAAGGTTACATTTATAAGGATACAAAGATTATAAATTTCATGGACCTAATATAGGTTCAGATGTATAAAACTGATGGAACTATAAGGAGAAATTGACAAATTCAACATTTTTATGGAAAATTAACACAATTTTAGCAGAAAAACTATGTATTTTTTTTTAAGATTTTATTTATTTGGGGTGCCTGGGTGACTCCGTGGGTTAAAGCCTCTGCCTTCAGCTCAGGTCATGATCTCAGGGTCCTAGGATCAAGCCCCGCATCGGGCTCCCTGCTGAGCCACCCCCCGCCCCCCGCTTCCTCCTCTCTCTCTGCCTGCCTCTTGTGATCTCTCTCTCTGTCAAATAAATAAATGAAATCTTTTTTTTTTAAGATTTTATTTATTCATTTGACACAGAGAGAGAGAGATTACAAGTATGCAGAGAGGAGGCAGAGAGGAGAGAGGAGGAAGCAGTCTCCCCGCTGAGCAGAGAGCCCGATGTGGGCCTCGATCCCAGGACCCTGGGATCATGACCTGAGCCGAAGGCAGCTGCTTTAACCCACTGAGCCACCCAGGCGCCCTAAATAAATGAAATCTTATAAAAAAAAAAAAAGATTTTATTTATTTGACAGGGAGAGAGACAGCAAGAGAGGGAATATAAGCAGGGGGAGTGGGAGAGAGAGAAGCAGGCTTCCAGCTGAGCAGGGAGCCCGATGCAGGGGCCTCTGTCCCAGGACCCTGGGATCATGACCTGAGCAGAAGGCAGACACTTAACGACTGAGCCACCCAGGTGCTCCAAGTGTGTACATTTGAACACAGTTACCAAGTGATATAATGGACGTATGTTGAACACTGTATTCAATAATTAGAGAACACATATCTTCTGAAGCACACAGAATATAAAATTGATCATGTAGTAATCCATAGCACAGACCTCAACAAATTTCAAATCATTATACAGACTATGTTCTGTGACCACAGTGTAACTAAGTCAGATATGAACAGTGAAAATACAACAAAAGGAAGTCATGTAATCAGACATTTAAAAAATCACATTAAAATTCATGGAGCGCCTGGGTGGCTCAGTCAGTTAAGCATCTGCCCCCAGCTGGGGTCATGATCTCAGGGCTCCCTGCTCAGTGGGGAGTATGCTTCTCTCTCTCCTTCTGCCCTAACCACCCCTCATTCTCTCTCTCTCTCTCTCTCTCTCTAATGAATAAATAAAATCTTAAAACAGCAAAGTCTCTTTTAAAAAAAATTCATGGGTCAGAGACTACATAATAAAAACTAGAAACTACATAAAAGTAAGCAGTAAGAACTGCATATCAATGGGAGGGAGCTAATTTGGTAAGTGTATGTGTGTATTTGTGTTTGGCCTGTCCTGCATCCAAACCTATTTTTCATTTAGAAGAAATCTGCATTGTGTGAGTTTTGGTAGGAGGAGCAGATGCACTGAATTGGTAAATTAATTTTAAATTATTAGAAAAGGCTAAAAATTGATTAGCTAAAACATCCAATTTAAGAAGGTAGAAAAGACCAATAACACTAAAGTAAAAGGAAGAAAATAAGCAGCAGAAATTACTGATACAGAAATCCTGATCAGGAAATAGTCTTCGTTCCCAGGTTTCAGCACCAACACACCCCCAAAAAAGAAAACAGGATGGACAAAGTCAAAAGCCGAGTCTCAAAAAACAAAAGTCTGGTTTTTACAAATGCAGCAGAGATTCCAAAAAGTTAGAGAATTGAATGAACAACTTGCAGCCTTGAAAATGTTGAATAAAGAAGTGGTAGCTACTGCCTGTAGATCTCGGATTTCTGGTTGCCTAGTAATTCCGAGTGGGTTTCCCTTGAGAAGGTTGTGGGGTGGTGGGTGAAATTTGTAGTTTGGGGTGGTTCATCAGAAAAGAACTGTTGCATAAGGGGCTATTTTATTTGGATTTCCTCACTCACTCTTGCTGATAAGAAGAGGTTAATTATGGAGGAGTTAAAAATTGCTGCTCACTTTGAGGGTGTGGTTCCACTTGCTGATATCCATTTGGCTTCCCTCCTTTCTTGCCCTGCCCACTGGTCCTCCTGGCTTCCACCTTTCAGCAGTAAAGTGAATTAGGAGTTGGAAGCTCCAATCTCCCTTGTCTGCCCTCTCTCCATAGAGTACCCTAAATCCGGTCATTAATTCCCTCGGCTTTCTACCTTGCCTGCCAAGCTTCCTTTTGTTCAGAGACCTAAAATTTTCTTTTACAACAGCTTTATTGAGATACAGTCCATACACCATGCAGTTCACCTATTTTCTTTTTGCACAATGCACCTATTTGAAGCTTATAATTCAGTATTTTTTTATTATATTCATAGAGCTACTGAATTTTGCCAAGTGCGTTTTCATCTTGTTGATAGATTTTTTGATATTGAACCAGTCCTGTGGAATCAGCCCTTCTTAGTCATAATGTGTAATCCTTTTGATAAATTGCTGGATTCTATTTGCTAATATTTGTTTAGTTTGTTCATCTAGTCGTTGTAGATGATTTCTCCCTTATCTTTTTCTAGATTTTAGTATTAAAGTGATGCTTTACTTCTAAAATAAAATAAGGAGCTCTCCATCTTTTTCTGTGATTTAAGCCAGTGCTTCTCAAACTTTAGTACGCCTAAGAATCATCTGGAGAGTTTGTTACAAAACAGATTCCCTCCCCCACCCCCCCACCGAGGGTTCATGATATGTTGACTGGATAAAGGTTTCTTGGGTCGCAATTTCTTTTATTATCTCTGTAGATGTCATCACATACTCTTCAGCCTTCTGGTGATGAAGCTGAGAACTGGAGTGCTAATCTGATCCTTTTTCCTTTGTAATTTGTTTTTTTTTTTTTTTCTGTCTAGAAGCCTATCAAATTTTTCTCTTAATTTCTGGAGTTTACAGGTTTCACTGGGATATGCATGTGTGTGTGTGTGTGTGTGTGTGTGTGCGCGCGCGTGCGCACGCGCGTGTGTGTGTGTATACATATTCTCATCAAAACTGCCTGGAACCCGGTAAAGCCTTTAAATTTGAAAAAATACATTTTTCTTTCTTTTCTTTTTTTTTTTGCATTTTTCTTTAGGAGGACATTAACTTCTAGTATTAGTTTACTTATTGCCTCCTATCTGTTCTCTTTACTTTGGGATCCACTGTTATTCATATGCCAGTACTTTATTTTTTCAGCTCTATTGAGGTATAATTGGCATATAAGGTGTAAGTTTAAGGTGATGATTAGATATACCTATCTATTGCAAAATGATTACCATAATAGGTAGTTAACACTTTTCATCACCTCACATAATCACCTTTTTTTATGTGGTGAGGACATGTAAGATCTATTCTTCTGGCAACTTTGAAGTATGTAATATAGTGTGTTGTAGTCACCATGTTATATACTGAAAGTTTGTATCCTTTTACCAACATCTCACTATTTCCTCTACTCCCTAGTGCCTGGTAACCACCATTCTACTCTGTTTCTATGAGATTAAACTTGTTTAGATTCCACATGTGAGATTGTACAGTATTTATCTTTCTCTGACTTATTTCACTTAGCATAATGTCCTCAGGGTCCATCTATGTTGTCACAAATGGCAGGATTTCCTTCTTTCTCTTGGCTGAATAATCGTCCATTACTCTGCATATAACATTTTCTTTATTCATTCATCCATAGTCCCACACTTAGGTTGTCTCCATATCTTGGCTTTTGCAAATAATGCTGCAGTGACCATAGGAGTACAGGTATCTCTTTGAGATAATGATTTCATTCCCTTCAGTATATGCCCAGAGGTGGGTTTCTGGATGGTCTGTATCTTATTTTTGAACTGTCTCATTTTGTATGCCCATTTGTCTTTTGGGTTGTTGATCCTTTTGAGTAATTTAAAAAATTCTTGGCATATTAGGGAAATTAAGCTCTTTGTTATAAATGACTTTTTATGAGTTTAATGCCTTTTAACTTGTTTTATTTTCTTATAATTTTGACCTACAGAGATCTTGTTTTTATATAGTTGAACTTAATCAAACTTTTCCTTTATGGATTCTTGTTTTTATACTATTCTTTGAAAGCCCTTCCCTGTGCCAAGATTATAGAAATTTTCACCCATCTTTATTCCTGCTGAATTATGTTTTCATTTCTTACATCGTGATCCGGGACCCATCTGAAATGTATTATCATGTAAGGAGCATAATCTTTCCCAGGTGCCACCTATTTCAACCCAATCACTGAATAATTCATTTTTTGTCCATCGATTTGAAATCCTGCTTTATCACATCCTGATTTCCATCAGTAGCTAGGTCCTTTAGACTTTGTATTCTATGCTATCAGTGTACTTGCAGATCTGCTCCAGAACCACCCGTTTTTAGATATCGGAGCTGTACACTGTGTTGAATCTATATGTTGAATAGCACAGTGACTAAGAGCATGAACTCGGAAACAGCCCCCCTGCGTTCCTATCCAGCTAGGTTCTCCCCTTCCCTCAGTCCACAGAATGTGTTAACCATCAAGTCTACCAGCCAGACTAAATCTGCTTTGCAATCAGTGACCACACTCGGCCCACCGAATCCGGCAGGTAGCCCAGCATCTTCCCCGAAGATCCTCCCGGAAGAATAAACTTGGAGAGAAGACGCTCCAAGGAGTAAGGGACGGGGTTGGGGTGGGAAAAACTGAACGGTGCTTGCTTCACACTTAAGCACGCAGATGGTCGGGTTTCTGAGCTCGGGAACCTCGGAGCAGACGGCTCCCTGCAGAAGATGGGCCCAAGACATCGGCAGTAATCTATGGACTGTGAGTCCGGAGCCCAGATGAATGGATCAATGTGTACACGCCTAGAGGCTGGGCTCAGGTGTGAGCATCTCCAGGGTGAATTGCCTAAATCGCCTTCCGGCTGCAGCGAAATATTAAAATCGCCTCTGGCCCCAGTAGGGGTAGTTGCCACAGATCCTCGGACCTTCGTCGCGCGCCCAGGCCGCCGCCCCCACCACGCCCGCCAAAGCGACCGGTCTTCTCCAGACTCGCGCGTCAGTGGCGGGTAAAGTGGGGGGTGCAGTGGTCCCTGCCTCCAGCTCCTGACCTCTCAGGGAGCCAGGCGTCTGTTACCCCCAGCTCCTGCCCTCCACCTTTGGACCTAGACCGCTGAGCCTCCCCTCCCCTCTCCCCGTCTTTCCAGGAATTTAGGAATCCAGGATGCCCTGAGTCTGGGAGGGGCCCATTGGACTCCTGACACGGAGGGGCAGGGTAGTAAACGCCGGCGGGTATAGCCAAAGTCTGGTGGCGTATCTTGCTTCTTCCTCACTCCCCATCCCACCTCCTCTCTCCTCCCCCTTTCTCTCTCCTTACTTAGGTGGCTGATGGCCCCACCCTGGAGACACCAACTTCCCCCAGCAGGTCACCTGGACTGAGTTTGTGGGGTTGGGCTGCTGTAGACGCATCCTTCACTGACTGGCTCCAGACGCGGACTCCTGGGATTCCCCCATCTGGATCAAAGAGTTTCTTAGCTGGTCTTCAAACAGATTGTTGCTCCCTCCATGCCCAGCAGAGAGTAGAGAGTGCAGGGGGCCCAGAAGCCGTGGCTGGACTGGTGACAGAGACAATTAATCCCAGGCAAGTGCTGTACCTGGGCTGACACCTTCGGGGGGGGGGTGGAGGCAGAAGGAGCATTGGCAGTAGAGTGAGTTGCAGGTACAAAGCCTTGATAGGGTGACAAGGGGATGACCTGTACAGCTGCAGGTAGAATGGGACTTGGGAAGAGTGGGAAGGAGCTGCCCTTGAGGAAGGGCCCTGGGTTCGAATCTAAACAGAGCTGAGTCCCCTCAGGAAGATTTGAGCAAATGATAGACTTGGTCAGGTTTATACAGTGATGCTGGAATATTAAGTACCCATTAAAGATCATGTTTTTAAAGAATATCACATAGGAAAACACTCTTGATATAGTGAAGATATATAGAGATAACTATATATAATCTCCAATATTATCTGCAATTTGTAAGTAATGCATAAACATGTTCATAGAGTATCTATTAATATATATTCTACATTATATTTAATATTATCCAGTATATAATATATATTAGTAATACCAGGTTAGTAAGAAATACACATGTGTAAAATATTCATATATACATATACTATGATAATACCCAATTTATAAAATTGGCTGTGCCTCCTTCCAAAACCTAAAGGGAATCCCAGCAAAAAGAAAGACTAAAGAGAGCAAACATTTCAAATCATTGTGTCTTTTAAGATTGTGTAAATTTTGCACCTGGATGTGCAACTAAAACCTCAAAACTTAAGAGGCCAAATGGCCTACCTTACAAATAGTGTCAACCCTGAGCCATCTTCTCAAGTCACCAGGTTGAACTGAGCTGGAGTGTGTGCTGCTTTGGTACAGAAGCTGGTGCTGGTGCCAGTATTGCCCACACAGGAGCCAAAACGCATTTGCAGAGCAGGGTAAATGACTGCCCCTCTGGCTGGAGTCTGGGCAGTGGGCTTTGAGAGGGGCCGCACATTTCCCAACCCATAATTGGAAACTGGATACCTGACAAAGGCTGTTCTAATGAGAGAAAAAGCCTGGGAGATGGGATCCAAATGCCAAAATAGCAACATTTCCAGATTTCAGCAGTTTGTGGAAGCATTTTAATCAGGACATCCCCAGAAGGGGTTACTGGGGGCATTGGACTAGACATGTGAAAGATGTTCCTATGTGTAAGGTGTATTAAAACCTCAAGACACCTCTAGGGAGTTCCAACTACATAGTGGGCAACGCAGCAAGGCAGTGGCAAAGGTGATTAAGTTTGTCTTCCTGGAGGAAGTTAGATCTGAAAGGAGACACCAGTGATGAGTTGAAATTATCTGGATGAGGGAGGATGGGAAGGGGCAGAAGGGAGGGTGTTACGTGAGAAAGAGCACCCAGAAAGAGTTCTCTATGCATTTACATGCGTATGTATGATTACTTAGAAATGTGTCATTTTCTTTATATGGATTTTTTTTACATAAATGGTATACATTTGACTTTCTGTGACTTTTCACCTACAGGTGGGTTTTGGAGACTTTATTATGTTCTTGCATACCTATATATCTTTCTTTTTTATTATAAGATATTATACATATTCACAAAAAGTATACAAAACTGAAATGCTCAGCCCAATGCAAGTATCCCAACCATCCTAATCAGAAAAAAAACATCACCTCTCCCAAACACCAATCCCTCCTACCCCTCAAGTGGGAATCACCATTCTGACACTTAAGATCATCCCTTCTTTGCTTTTATTTATGGTTTTACCACCTCCATGTGTGAACCTAAACACTTTAGTTTTGCCCATTTTTTGGACTTTGATATAAACAGAATCCTATGATATGTATTCTTTAGGATATATCTTCTTTGGTTGAATATTAAGTTTTGGGGATTCATCCATGTTGTTAAATGTAGCTGTAGCTCATTTTTTTCTTTTGCTGTGTAGTATTCTTTTGTACTGGTTATATCACTGTGTGTGTGTGTGTATACACTACTGTTTTGGACTTCCTGATTGCTTCCTTTTGGGGTTGTTGCAAAAAGTGCTGTTAAGGAAATTCCTGTATGTGTGCTTTGTTGCACACACACACACAGTTTTGTTGCAGTTAAACCTGGGAGTGAAATTGCTGTTCATGGGGTAAGTATACCTTCAATCTTAATAGAAAATGGCCAGCCCACCTCTCAAAATTATTTTGTCATTTTCCATCCCCACCAGCAAATGCGTAATATTCCCCATGGCTCCTCATTCTTGTCCATATTTGGTGTTCTTGGAAGCCAGCCTGACTGGTATGGAGTGGCCCCTCATTGTGGTTTTAATCACCATTCTCTTCTGTTTAAATAGTTTGAACCCTTTCATATGTTCACTGGCCATTTGGAGAACCACTTTGCTGAAAGGCCTCTTTACATTTCCTGAGCATTTTTCTACTGGGTTATTTATACTTTTCTTACTAATTTGTTGGAGCTTTTGATAGATTCTAGATTTAAAAAAAAACCTCTATCAGCTATATATGTGGCAAATATTTTCTACTCTATGGCTTTTGACATTTTTAATGCTGCCGCTTGATGAACAGATATTCTGAATTTGTATGTTTATGTTTACCTGTTGTTTACTTTATGGTTAGTGTTTTCTAAGTCCTGTTTCTGAAATCTTTCTGACCTGCAGTTCATGAAGATATTCCCTCATATTAACCTCTTTAGAAGCTTTATGAATATGCCTTTCTTTTTTAAATCTCATGAATCAGTTTTTGTACAATGTAAGATAATGATCAAATTTCATTGTTTCCGTATGAATATACAGTTGCCCATCCTAATTAGTTAATACTGTCGTTTTTCACAATACTCTAGGTTGACATGAAATATCTCTTCATTTATTTAAAACTTTTTACTTCTTTTAAAACAAAACACTTTTACTTCTCTTTAATCCTTTATAGGTTTTGGTATAGAAGTCTCATCTTTCTTTTGTTAGATTTATTCCTAAGCACTTGAAATATCTTAATGTTATTATAAATGTTACCTTAAATTTTTTTCATTACCTATTTATTTCTTGCTAGTATCTAAAAATGCTACCAATTCTATTCCATTAACCCTGGTACCAACCACCTTGCTAAACTCACTTATTAGTCCTAAAACTGTATTTAGAGATTGTTTTATTTTTTACGTACACAATTGTATCTGTAAATAATGACATTTTTATTTCTTATTTTCCAAACTTTATGCTTGAAAAAGGCTTATTGCACTTGCTAGGACCTTGTACCAATTAATCTGTTGCCACCAAAATGCTGCATAACAAACCACCTCAAAATCCAGTGACTTAAAACAACAGGAACTTATTATTATACCTCATGAGTCATTATTATACCTCAAAGAGTCATTAGGCTGGAGTCAACTTATATGTAAGGGTATTCAGTTCAGCTTGGATTTCCGTGTCTCATTTTCCAGCAAATTAGCCTAGATACATCCTCATGGGGACAGCAAGAGCGTAAGAGAGCAAGAAGCAACAAGAAAGGTCTTTTATAGGCTAGGCCCTGAATAGGCACAACAGCCCCGATTCAAGAGGTAGGAAAGTAGATGATGGCCTCATTAGTGAGAGGAACAGCAGAATCACATTGCAAAGGGGATGGATATAGGAAAAACTGAAGACTTGGAACCATGAATGCTATCAATCAACCTAAACTTTAAATCCAGTTTGACTAGAAGGGACTGGAGTCGACATCCTTGTCTTATTCCCAAACTCCAAGGAAAAGCCTTTAACATTTTATCCTTAAGTACAGTGTATGCTGTGAGCTTTTTTGGTAAACAACCTCTATGAAATAAAGGATGTTCCTTTCTAGTCCTAGTTTCCTCAAGTTTTTTTTCTTTTTTTATTTTTTTTTTATTTTATTTATTTTTTTTTTAAAGATTTTATTTATTCATTTGACACAGAGAGAGAGATTACAAGTAGGCAGAGAGGCAGGCAGAGAGAGAGGAGAGAGGAGGAAGCAGGCTCCCTGCTGAGCAGAGAGCCCGATGTGGGCCTTGATCCCAGGACCCTGGGATCATGACCTGAGCTGAAGGCAGTGGCTTTAACCCACTGAGCCACCCAGGCGCCCTTTTTTTCTTAAAGATTTTATTTATTTATTTGACACAGAGAGAGAGAGAGAGATCACAAGTAGGTAGAGAGGCAGACAGAGAGAGAGGAGGAAGCAGGCTCCCTGCTGAGCAGGGAGCCCGATGTGGGGCTCGATCCCAGGACCCTGAGATCATGACCTGAGCCACCCAGGCGCCCCTCAAGTTTGTTTGTTTGTTTTTAAAGATCTTTTATTTATTTGACAGAGACAGTGAGAGAGGGAACACAAGCAGGGGGAGTGGGAGAGGGAGAAGCAGGCCTCCCACTGAGCAGGGAGCCCAATGTGAGGCTCGATTCCAGGACCCTGGGATCATGACCTGAGCCAAAGGCAGACGTTTAATGATTGAGCCACCCAGGTGCCCAAGTTTTTTGTTTTTTGTTTTTTGTTTTTTTAATAAATGGTTATTGGGTTTTGTAAAATATTTCCACAAATACTGAATGATTGTATTATTTTTATCCTATATTATGTTATCATTGATTGATTTGTACTTCTAAAACTTCTAACACCTCCCCCCATGTTACTGGAATAAACTCAACACAGTTGTGATGTAAAATTGTCTTTATACATTGGTGGATTTGATTTGCCAGTATTTGAGACATTTGGATCAGTGTTCATGATTGACACTGATATGTGATTTTCTTTTCCATTATTCCCATGCTAGATTTTGGTATTAAGGTTATGCTGGTCTCACCACTTTTTCTATTCTGGAAGGTTTTATGCAAGATTAGTAGTATTTATTTCTTAAATATTTAGTACAATTTATGAGTGAAATCATTCACTCCTGAAAATTTCTTTGGAGCAAAGTAACTCATTACAGAAGTAGTTTATTAAAAATTTACAGAACAGGGGTGCTTGGCTGGCTCAGTCATAGGACCATGCAACTCTTGATCTCAGGGTAGTGAGTTTGAGCCCCACGTTGGACAGAGAGATTTCTTAAATAAGTTAATATTTTTTAAATTTCTAAGAATAAAATCTATAGAAAATTCAAAATTTCTATTTCTTCTTGCATAAGTATTATTTTTAAGTATTTTTAAGTATTGTTTTTCCCAAAACTTACAGGCATAGAATTCTTTATTGTGTTTGATTATATTTTCAGTAACTACAGGATTATGATGATGCTTTTTTATTCCAACACTGGTTGTTTGTGCTTTCTTTCTTTATTTCTTGGCAAATCCTACTAGAGATTTTTATCCAATTTATTTGTCTTAAGGAGACAAAGAACTGACCTTTGGGGCGGCTGGGTCACTCAGTCAATTAAGCCGCTGGCTCTTGGTTTCAGCTCAGGTCATGCTCTCAGGGTCATGGGATCGAGTCCCACATTGGGCTTTGTGCTCAGCACAGAGTTTGCTTGAGATTCTCTTCCTCTCCCTCTGCCCGTCCCCCTGCTCTCTCAAATAAATTAAATCTTAAAAAAAAAAACCAACCTTTGATTTTGTTGATCTTCTCTATTTTGTATGTTGTCTTCCATCTTATTAATTTCTCCTAATAACTTTATTATTTCCTGCCTTTTTCATTTTTGGGCTTATTTTGCTATTATTTTCTAATTTCCAGGGGTGGAGTCTTTGCTTACTAATTTTAATATTTTAAAAATTTCTAATATTTGGCTTTAGTTGCATCCCATTTTTTAAAGTTTATTTAATTTTTTTTTAGCAATCTCTACACCCAGTGTGGGCCCCAGACCAAGAGTTGCTCACTCCATCCACTGAGCCAACGAGGTACCCCCCATGTGTTGATAAGTAGTATTTTCATTATCATTCTGTTCAAAATATTTTCTGATGTCCATTATAATCAATTCTTTAACCATTGGTTATTTTATAGTGTGGTTTTTAATATCCAAACATAGTAACTTTAAAACTAATTTTTGCTATTAATTTCTAGCTTAATTACATGTGGTCAGAAGTGTACTCTGTGTGACTGTAAATCTTTGAAATTGTTGAGATTTGTTATACAGAAAATATGGTTGATATTTTGTAATTGTTTAGCATATTCTTTTTTTTAAGATTTTATTAGAGAGGAGAGATCATAAGTAGGTAGAGAGGCAGGGAGAGGGAGAGGGGGAAGCAGGCTCCCTGTTTCTTGTTTTTTTTTTAATATTTTATTTATTAATTTGACACAGAGGGAGAGATCACAAGCAGGCAGAGAGAAAGGCAGTGAGGGGAGGAAGCAGGCTCCCCACTGAGCAGAGAGCCCGATGCGGTGCTCGATCCCCGGACCCTGAGACCACGACCCCAGCCGAAGGCAGAGGCTTTAACCCACTGAGCCACCCAGGTGCCCCGTATTCTTTTTTTTTTTTTTTAAGATTTTACTTACTTGAGAGAGCACAAGCAGGAATGAGGGGTAGTGAGAGAGGGAGAAGCAGACTCCTCACTGAGCAGGAAACCTGATGATGCAGGGCTTGATCCCAGGACCGAAGGACCCCAGGATCACGACCTGAGCTAAAGGCAGCACTTAACCAACTGAGCCACGTAGGTGCCTATGTTTAGCCTGTTAAAAATATGTATTCAGGGGTGCCTGGGTAGCTCAGTCTTTAAGCATCTGCGGTCAGCTCAGGCCATGATCCCAGGGTCCTGGGATCGAGCCCTGCATCGGGCTCCTTGCTCAGCGGGAAGCCTACTTCTTCTCCCACTCCCCCCTGCTTGTGTTCCCCATCTCGCTGTGGCTCTCTGTCAAATAAATAAATACATAAAATCTTTTTAAAAAAATACGTATTCTGCAGTTGTTGAATATAGTTATGTGTATGTGTGCATATACATATATATTCATTAAGTCAAATGTACTAATTAAGTTGTATGGATCTTCCGTATCCTTAATGAATTTTTGCTTTTTATCTGTTATGCCTAAGATAAGTAGATTCTATCAATTTCCTACATTTCGAGGTCATATTAAGAGATGCATAACATTTTAGAATTCATATGTCTTCCCAACAAATGGAACTTTTTATCATTATTAAATTTCCCTCTTTATGTCTGGAAACTTAACCTCAAATATCAAATACATGCTGATATATTTATAAATATTAAGTATATATAAACATTAATATTGTAATATAATGTGTAAAAATTATATATTAATATATTAGTAAAGCTATACAAGCTTTATTTTGGATAGAGTTTTCATGGAATATGATTTTTCATGCTTTTTACTTTTCACTATTCCAAAATCTTACATTTTAGATGTCTATTGTAAACAGCATTTAGTCTAATTTTGATTTTTTATTGAGTCTGAAAACTCATCTTTTAATTGGAGCATTCAGTCCATTTACATTTAACACAAATCCTGATATGTTTAGGTTTAAATCTACCATTTAATGAGGTATTTTGTACCTGTCCCATCTACTCTATGTTATTTTTTCTTCTCTTGAATTCTTCGTGCATTGCTTGTTTTTATTAATCTATTTTTTCTTTCCTATAGCTTAGAAATTATACTTGTTATTCTTTTTTTTTTAGAATTTTTTTAAAGATTTTATTTATTTATTTGACAGAGAGAGATTACAAGTAGGCAGAGAGAGAGGAGGAAGCAGGCTCCCTGCTGAGCAGAGAGCCCGATGCGGGCCTCGATCCCAAGACCCTGAGATCATGACCTGAGCCGAAGGCAGAGGCTTTAACCCACTGAGCCACCCACGCGCCCTATACTTGTTATTCTTTTAATGGTTCCCCTAGATAATAAATATGCAAATATTTTATCAAATAATGTTTATTGGTACTGTAAGCAAACCAAACGAGAGTTTGTCCACCTGATGCTAAAGAAGCCAATAAAAACTGGCACAAAGATTTACTGGTGTGGTACAACCCAGGAGAACCAGGAGCTAATGGTGAAGAGTCCCAAATTCCCCAGTGGCTTGCAAGCAGGTGTTTTTTTATTATTATTATTAACATATAATGTATTACTTGTTTCAGGGGTACAGGTCTGTGATTCATTTTACACAATTCACAGCATTCACTATAGCACATACCCTCCCCATTGTCCATCACCCCACCACCCCATCCTTCCGAACTCCTCCCCTCCAGGAACCCTCAGTTTGTTTCCTGAGATTAAGAGTCTCTTATGGTTTGTCTCCCTCTCTGGGTTCCATCTTGTTTCACTTTTACCTCCCTTCCCTTATGATCCTCTGTCTTGTTTCTCATATTCCTCATATCAGAGAGATCATATGATAATTGTCTTTCTCTGATTGACTTATTTCAGCATGATAGCCTCTGGTTCCATCCACTTTGTTGCAAATGGCAAGATTTTGGGGGTTTTGATGGCTGCGTAGTATTCCATTCTGTATATATATTTATATACCACATCTTCTTTATCCATTCATCTGTTGATGGACATCTAGTTTCTTTCCATTGTTTGGCTATTGTGGACATTGCTGCTATAAACATTCGGGTGCATGTGCCCCTGAGGATCAAATGTAAAGATACATTTGTATCTTTAGGGTAAATACCCAGTAGTGCGATTGCTGGGTCATAGGGTATCTCTATTTTCAACTTTTTGAGGAACCTACATATTGTTTTCCAGAGTGGCTGCGCCAGCTTACATTCCTACACCAACAGGTAGGAGGGTTCCCCTTTCTCCACATCCTCACCAACATCTATCGTTTCCTAACTTGTTAGTTTTAGCCATTCTGACTGGTGTGAGGTGGTATCTCACTGTGGTTTTGATTTGTATTTCCCTGATGCCGAGTGATATTGAGCACTTTTTTATGTGTCTGTTGGCCATTTGGATGTCTTCTTTGCAGAAATATCTGTTCATGTCTTCTGCACATTTCTTGATTGGATTATTTGTTCTTTGGGTGTTGAATTTCATAAGTTTTTTATAGATTTTGGATACTAGCCCTTTATCTGATAGGTCATTGCAAGCAGGGGTTTTTAAAGGTGAAAATTCAGGGTATGGGTCTCAGGGTCTTGGATTATACTGATTAATTAAAGATTGGGTCAGTTCTATTCCTTTTTTTTTTTTTTAAGATTTTTCTATTTATTTGACAGATTGAGAGCGAGCACAAGTAGGCAGAGCAGGAGAGGGAGAAGCAGGCTCTTCGCTGAGCAGGGAGCCCGATACAGGGCTTGATCCCAGGACTCCGGGATCATGACCTGAGCTGATGGCAGAACCAGGCGCCCCTCTGTTCCCTTTCTTGACTATCCCATCCCTTCTGCCATGTTCCCGTCTGGTTTCGGTGTAGCTGTTGTGCAGCGGTCGCTCTGCTTTAGGGCCCCAGAAGTGGAAACCACTCTGGGCAGACTGCATTAGCGACATCACCTCTAGAGTACGAAGGTAGGAGTTCTATATCCTGTGGCTACTGCTAAGCTGCAAACTATTGTGTTTTCTTGCAAACACCACACGTGAGACTTGTTATCTCAGGCAGAACAGCATCCCACAAACTTTTCAAGAGACAACTTGATGGTATTTCCTGAGACAATTTTACAAGTTCCTTTAACAGTAGCTAAGGGCCCCTTGACTCTGGTCAGAAGCCACTCAGATCCCGATGTCTAAATTCTGGGGTCTGCAGGGGCATCTATCCCCACTTGCAGTACTTGTATCCTCTTCCTAGAAAACATAAAGTACTTAAAACTCTATTCCATTTGCCGCCCTCCAAATCTTTGATGTCATGTAATTCTTATTCTTTACTTAATTAAAACCAAATAAGATATTACTGTTAGTGTTCCTGTGCAGTCTCCATTTTATCCACAGATTTACGTTTTCATTACTCTTGATTCCTTTCTGCATGTCTGACCTTCCATCTAGGATAACGTCCCCTCTTACAGAGGAATCCACTCTCGTATTTCCTGTGGTACAGGGCTTCTGGTGACAAAACTCTTTGTCTTTATTGCATCTTCATTTTTAGGACCCAAGAATTTCCAGCCAATTGCTCTCTTATTTTTGACAATGGTCTGATGTACAAATTGTTCCACAATCTAATGCAATTAAATTCGGTCTCCTTTCTCGGAGTAGTTTTTGAACTCAATGTTTGAGGTTTGTTCTGACCCCAGAAGGGATCTTCTCACCTGTCTGTTTCCTTAGTTCTGTCTAGTATGTAACCATTTACCTTATATCTTCATGAAGTTACCAGCCTCCTCTTAACTGCTACCACCAAAACCTCCACTGATTTTGAGTGTGCCCTTAGGCTTCAACTTCCTTAGACTCTGCTTCAAATAAAGTCAATTCTTCTGGGGAGCATTTCTGGGCTCATGTGTTCCGAAGGCCTGTCTCTCTCCCAGGACAAGATCTTCTGAGCTGGACTGGAACAGTGGCCTGCTTCTCTTTGAGTGCTTTTGGAGCAGGATGCTATGTGGAGCATTAGCCTCTGGTCTTATGACTTGCCCCTCTTACCATATAACCTCCACCTCACCAATAAGCTGGGGTCAGGGGAGACCAGGGCCCCCATATTCCCAGTTATGTCATGCCAGAAATGAGGGCAGAGTGCAAGAAGGGGGCTCCTGACCTTTACTTATACCACACTTGCCTGCAATTTATTTGCCAAAAAGGAATGCGAAATGTTGGTGGTCTGCCCTTCCTGGGAAGATGCCATAGCCTCTGAGTGGGATCTGGGGAGAGAGGGAACCCTGTACAGTTTCCATAGCACCAGGCCAGGAGTGAGCAGGGAGGGAGCAGACTGTGGGTCCAATGCTACCGACTCTCACTGTTCTTAGTGAGTTTTACCAGATTTTCTTGAATAACTGTTTCTTCATTGGCTGCATGTCCTTAGGACAATTTCCAAAGACCTTAAATGTTTCTTTCTTTTCAATGGTCACAAGTTGTGCTTGTTACACTAGGAAATGGTTCCACAGAGTCCTTATGCTGCCTTTCCAGAAATGGAACCCCAAGGAAGCTTTCGAATTCTACCAATCCTCTAGACCCCCACCTTACATCTACTAAATTAGAGTCTGAAAGACTGAGGCTGAGAGATTGAAAGGCAGGAGTCTGTGTGTTTTGAGGTTTTGTGGTTGTGATAGGTTTGAGAACTGCTGGCTCAGAGCCCTTGGTGCATTAGCTGGGCCAACTAGACCAGAAAGAGAAAGGAAAGGAACCTGAGTGCTGGAATGTCTGCTGTGTCCTTGGCTTTCCTGTTGTCATTTTTAATCCTCTCAGTTGGGGGCTGACAGGGCTGATGTTAAACTGACACTCCAGTGGTTTTGGCTGGCCTTCATTCTGATCGGTGCTCACACTGTAACAGTTATTAAATATTTTGAAATTCATCTATTTGTAAGATGCGGGGGGGTGGGGGGAGCGGTGGCAGAAACCAACTTGAGTGTCAGAGAGATGAAGTTATTTGCCCAAAGTTCAGCCAGTGAGAAGGACCAACCAAGAGTTAAATTCTGGTCCTTTTTTTGCTCTAAAACCCTGCTGCCCTGAACTTTTACAGGCTGGTATCTGAGACATAGACCTTAAAGTCTGCTCTTCTTGGTGACCCCAAGATTCTTTCAGGAGTTAGCTGGCCTATAAGAAGAAAGTCATGGAGTCCCTTGAAGAACTATCAAAGGAAGAGACTCCTAGAGAACCCAGTAGTTCCTCATCCCCATCGTGGAAGCACACAGCCAAAGAGATTCTGGCCACCAAGACCCAAAACTACTTTGCTCATACTAAACGAACTAAGAACATCTTGATGCAGGTTGCCTTCTCCATTGGGCTACGCAGCATATGGCGTTTCCCCTACCTGTGTCATCGGAATGGAGGAGGTAAGGCCAGGGGCCTGGATCCTGGGCTTCAGGATGGAGTGTTAAGGCTTGGAGCCCAGACTCCTGGGCCCTGGGGGAGGAGAGAACTGTAGGGGATAAAGAGGAGGGGGGCCAGGACTCCTGGCTGCCTGAGCACAGCTCCTGGCTCCCTTCTTCAGGCAACTTTATCCTGATGTACTTCTTCATGCTCCTCTTGTTCGGGATTCCCCTCTTGTACTTGGAGGTGATCATGGGGCATTGGCTGCGTGTGGACAACATCCGGGTCTGGAAGCAGCTCATCCCCTGGCTGGGCGGCATAGGATACGCTAGCATATTGGTGAATGAGGGGCCCAACCAAGAGGCATCCCCACTCACCCCTTGTGGTCTCCAGGTCCCCCGTCTCTGTCCATCCTGTCCCTCAGGCCCACCGTGTCCACCCCTAGGTGTGCATCTTGATTAGCTTGTATAACAGCATCATCATCACCTGGAGCATTTCTTACCTGGTCAACTCCTTTGATAACTACCTGCCCTGGAACCAGTGTCCACTGGTGAAGACCATCAATATCACTGGTGAGGACTGAGAGAGAGAAGGCCAGCAGGGCCACGGGAGGCAAGGGCACCAAGGAGCAAGAGACAGGGATTGAGAGCCCAAGGGGAGGGAGCGAAGAGCTGGGGCAAGACACCAGGTGAGGTGGTGCCTAAGCATCTGTTTTCCACCCCCCCAGACCTCTCTTGCCTTCGGACCGTGTCCCACCAGTACTTCTGGTACCACACCACCCTGAATGCCTCAGGCCATATTGAGGAAGGGGTCGAGGCCTTCGTCCTGCAACTCACTATGGGCATCTTCACAGCCTGGTGCCTCCTCTTCTTAACCATGATCATAGGGCTAAAGACCTCAATGCCGGTAAGCCACCCTGACCACGGACTCTTCTACCCCTTCATGTTTGCAAATCCAAATAATTCTTAGGCTTCCCGCCCCGACACCATCCAACTCCTTCCTGTTGACCTCTCTTCTCTAATCCCTGTGATCCTCCCCCACTCCTAGAGGACAGGCTCTGCCATCTGGGGGTCCTGAGGAAGGCTAGCTATACTCTCCCAGGCTGCGGCCTCCACCACTCCTCTCACAAAGAACTGCTCCTCTCCCGCCCATGGCAGAACCAGGGCCTTGTACTGACCCAGCTCCCTCTTCCCTATCCCTCACCCCCAGGCAGAGCAGTGGAGACCTGCTAGAGCAGACCACAGCCTCGCCCCCCATGCCTTGCATCCTGCACCTGCCTGATGTTGACAGTGCCCGTTAATCCCAGAAAGAGCTGATTGCCACTGGTTCCTCTAGAATTTCCCATTTATTTTCTTCAAGTTCTTTCAACCCGTGCCCCTGGCACCTGGATCATATTCTCCTTACATGGAAAATTTACTTCGGTGTTTGTGTCAAGTCACTTTGGTTACCTGCAGCTTCTGGCCCCTGCATCTCCTCAAGCAGTCACCCTATGGGTCCCTGGAGGCTCACCTCACCATCTCTCCACAGCCGCCAGTGGAGAGAGAAACCACTCTCAGAAAAGCAGAATATACTAAAGACTAGTAGGAACACACTGGGAGAAGGGGGCTTACCTTCCTATCCTGGAGCAAAAAGAACCAGAAATAGTTTAAAATTCCTATTGACCATATTACTTCCTCCTAAAATCTCTTCTCAGTTGGTGTTCCTCCCCCTTCACCTATGATGTTGTTTCATGCAGCCTTAACTCATGCACAGACCATAAAACCCAGGCCTATGAATTAATAATGTCCAACTGCCCTACCATTTAAAAACCATCTTTAGTTGGGATTTCATCCCTCACCTCTCAGCAGCTTATTGGTGGATGTTCCCCCCATACAACATTGTTGTCTCCCTAGAATAATCCTACAGCTCCCTCATATTCCACCCAGGCCACCTTAACCTGGCTCATCCCCATCTCTCTACTCCTGCCGACCTGTTGTTCCCTGTTAATGCTTTCCTCTGAATCCCCCTCCCCCATCCCCACTTCTCCTGACTTCTGGTTTCTGTCCTGATCCACCCGGCCAGATCCTGATTTTCACGTTATTCCTCCCGTACATCATCCTCCTCTGCTTCCTCATCCGAGGTCTCTTCTTGGAGGGCGCAGTTGCCAGCCTCAGACGTATGGTGACCACAGAGGTAAGGCTGGGCACTCCAAACCTCTCCTTCCCCCAATTCCCCAGTCCTTTACTGACTCTCCTTCCCCAGCTCTTCTCTTTCTGCACCCAGCCTACTCCTCATCACTCTGCTCTCCACCCCAGCTCATTCCTCTTCCAGTTCACCAGTGGGTCCACTCTCAAGCTCACCTCCAAACATCTCTCTCTTATCGCCATCCACAGCTCTCAGCCTGGGCCTCGCTGGACCTGTGGCGTCAGGCAGGAGGCCACGTGCTCTATTCCTTAGGCCTGGGCATGGGCACCACCATCAACTTCTCCTACAAGGCTGGAGAAGACAACTATATCCAGGTGGCCTCCTTGGTGGCCCTGGTCAACCTGGGGACCTCATTGCTGGTCACATCCATCATCTTTATTGTGCTGGGGTTCTGGGCCACCACCAGTGGCCCTACCTGTGTTGAGAAGTGAGTAATTATAGCCTTGCAGGTCCAACAAGAGGTCTCCTTCCCTGTACCTTATCAATACCCTAGCTTCATGGGCCTTCAGACTCAGACCTCTCCAATAATAATGATAACAACAACAATCATAATAGTTGTAGTAATATCATATTCTCAGAGAAAACTGCCAAATTATAATATTCCAATAGCCAGCACTCTATAGGTAAGAAAATAGTCCCAGAGACAAGACTGTCCGAAGGCTTCCATAAATTGCAAATGGTGTAAAGAAGATGTCAAAATCAATTATTTAACTCACCAAAGAGGTTGTTACAGAATTCTGAGCCACAATCAGAGGTTACTGGCCTCAGCTCCATGTTGGAATCATTTGGGGAGCCTTAGAAAACACTTACACACCTGAGTATCACTTCCAGAGATTCTGATTTACTTGATCTGGGGTGTATTCAGGCACTGCGATTTTTTTTTTAAATCTCCAAGGTGGAGTTTCTCTTCCAGTTAGGATGTTGAAGCCTGCAAAGTCCATGCTTCCTTGGTATAGCAACTTTAAAAATGGAGAAATAAAACTAATGCTTTCCTGTAATGTTACTGAAGAGCAGTGGACACAAAGGAACTTTAATGAACTAAATACTGGAGAGTGATGAGTTCATCATATGTGAGCAAAGAGCCATGGATGCCTTTATACCTGGGGGTAAACGCATGACCTGGGGGCACGTGGCTGGAGGCGCAGGCCTGTGGTGGATGGAGAGAATTTGCACAGATAAGAAGAAATCGTGCAAGCATTTAATCACAGTATGGGCTGCCAGTAGTTCTTGGAATCACAACGTGCCCCCAACAAATAAACTGCTCGACCCAACAGTTTTCCTCTCTATTCCCTGGAATTGTTTGGGAGAGGTGGCAGAAGTTGCAAAAGAGACAGGGCTAGCAAGCAGAGGAGCTATCCATGGTCCCATGGTGCTCAGATTTGTGGCCCCACTGGAGCTGCATACAAAGATAAACCCAAAACATCTACAGGTAACAGTCCAGCCCACTCTAATCCAAACAATGACAACATCAAAGAAATTAGTCCTTGCCAGGGGGAAGGGGTTGTGCAAAAAGTTGGGGGCATGGCTCGAGGGCAAAGTGAGCCCTCCTTGATCCCATTTGAAGGCAGAGAAAAAATTCAACTAATTAAAACTGCCCCCCACCCCAGCTCGCCTCAGTGCTTAGAAAACTCTAAACAAATAGCCCTCACTCTAGCTGCCTGTTGGAATAAAAGGCTTAACTGTATTGAGACTACACAAAATAAAACAAATAACATGTTCTCTGTGCAATGTCCAACATAGAATTAAAACCCTCAAGACATTCCAAAACCCAGGAAAATATAATCCATAGCCAAGAGAAAAAAGAAGGCCCAAAGATCATCCAGACATTAGAATTAGCAGACAAGAACATTAAAATAGCCGTGATAAATATGTTAAGGAATTTAAGAGAAAAATGAATACAATGGAAGCCATGGAGATATTTTAGGGAAGATACAGAAAATCTAGAAAAGGACCAGATGGAAATTCTAGAACTCAAAAAGTAGATGAAGACAAAGTTTCATTGGATGTATTTAGTTTAGATTGGAACCAGCAGAATAAAGGACCAGTTAATTTGAGGACAGGGTTAAAAAAAGTGGTTCTACAAAGTGAAGCACAGAGAGGACAAGAAGAATGAGAAAAACTGGAGAACAGCCTCAGTGACCTAGAGGACTAATAGATGTATAATTGGAGTTGCAGAAGGAGAGGAGAGGAGAGAGAATTAGGGCAGGAAATCTTGCTTTCAGCTTTATTTGTAATGGCCAAAGCTCCAGGCAACCCAGATGTCTGTCAGGAGGTGAACAGATAACAAACGTTAGTATATTCATTCAACCAATGGAGTACTATCTACCAATAAAAATGAACGAACTGTTGATACATGCACCAACATGGATGAATGTCAGACATATTCAGTGTAACAAGCCAGACAGAAAAGACTACACACTGTATGAATCTATATGAAATCTAGGAATAGGCAAAATGAATGTGTGGTGATGGAAATCCACAGTGGCCTCTGGAATGAAGGGAACACCCTGGAAAGAGGCCCAAAGTAATTCTGTGGAGTGATGGAAATACTCTATATCTCGATTGGGTCACTTGTCAGTGCTCACTGAAATGAATATTTAATATTTGTGCTTTTTATTGTCTCTGATTATAGCTCAGTAAGAACTGAGTTTGTTTTTTAAAAAGCTCCTGGTTGATTCCAATGAGAACTGTTACCTCCTCAGGCAGCACTGTCCAGTAGAACTCTTTGTGATGCCAGAAACCTCCTCCCCAGTATCTGGTACTCCAAACCTGAAGTCCAAAAAGAGAGAAGATTCCAAGTGTATTCATTCCCTGGGCTGCCATCACAAAGTCCCACAGACTGCATGGCCCAAACAAAAATCTGTCCTCTCACAGTTCTGAGGCAGAAGTCTGCGATCAGTGTATTGGTGGAGTTAGTTCTTTCTGAGGATGATGGGGGAGAGTCTGTTCCATGCCTCTTCTGGTGGTTTGCTGGCAATCTTTGGTGTTCCTTGGCTTGTAGGTGTCTGTCTTCATCCTCACATGGGCTTCTCCTTGTGTGTCTGTGCCCAAATTTCCCCTTTTTATAAGGACACCAGTCATATTGGATCTGGGGCCACACAGGATGATCTCACCTTTAATTATCTCTGTAACAACCTATTTCCAAATAATCTCACATTCTGAGGTAGGCGGTATGTGGGGGTAGGTGCTAGGACTCGAACATAAGAATTGAGCTGGGGGCGAGGGAGCAGTTCAACCCATGACACTGAGGAATCTCAGCTGCTACAGATACAGAGTCTTGTGCCCCTTAGCTGGAATGCCCAGGCCAGTTCACCTCGGGCCGCTCACTCCTCTCCGGTCCCTAGCTGCCCTGTTTTGCGGAGAGCAGGGGGTCCAGCCCAGTCACCGCCTTTCCTCACTGCTTCTTTTCAGGAGCATCTTCAGGCTGCTGCAACTGATAAAAAAGGGCGTGCTACCTCAGGCTGCCAAGCCCCCAGAGGACATCCTACTGCTGCCCGCCCTGGACTACCTAGAGAGGATCGGCAGTCTCCCTCAGCACCTCCAGTACCAGGTCATCCACTTCTCCCCATCCTGCAGCATCAAGACACAGAAGGGAAAGGTGTGTTTGTGGGGAAAGGTGTGTTGAGGGTGCTTCCCAACGGCCCCCAGAGGACACGGGGCCACCCCATGCATCGTTGGAGGCAGGCAATGGTTACAGTCATGTCTCCACCACCTCTGCGTATGTACCAGGGTCTTTGCTGAGTTGTCACTTGACTTTAATTCTCACATCAACCCTAGGATCCCAGTTTGTTATAGGAGGAGACTGAGGCCCTGAGAGGTAAAGCTCACACAGCTCAGCAAACACTCAGCATTCTGCCATCCGCCCACCACTCTACGTCTCTTTCCTCTGTCCAACACAGGTATTGCTTATCGATCACTGCACCATTCCCCCCATCCAGACCCACCACTGCCCTTCTCCCCCACAGCTCATGGAGGGCCCCGGCCTGGCATTTGCAGCCTTCTCCCAAGCTGTCTCCTTGTTCCCTGGTGCTTCTTTCTGGGCCATCCTCTTCTTCTTGGCCCTGGTCATCACAGGGCTGAACACCTTGATTAGGATCTTGGAAGGCATTGTCTATCCTCTCCAGAACTCAGTCTCCATATTCAGGAGGTATCCCAAGCTGCTGTCAGGTACTCTGGACTCTCACCCTTCTCCCCAGTCCATCCCAATCTCCTGGGCTCAATTCGACCCTTGGCCCACCCTACACATAGACCTCAGTGTGGCCAAACCTGCCTTTGCCACAGTGCTCGTCTGCTTGGGAGGTTTTCTGGGCAGCCTCATCTTCACCAGTCACCCTGGCAGCTACATAATGTCCTTGTTTGATGATTGCCTGGTCCCGCTGACCCTCATCGTCATTGTGGCCTTCCAGAATGTGGCCCTGGCCTGGATCTACGGAGCTAGGAGGTGATGTCCAAGCCCTGGGGTCTGCCCAGCCAGGGGCCTGTCCCAGGTCTCTGAGGATGTGGGGGTTGGGGGCGGCAATGAACTGCTCTGTCTGTCTGTCCAACAGCAGCGGGGTGGTTAGCTAATAGCATGGGGGTGCAGGAGGGAATGATCTGAGGGCATCCAGGTGGGTCCTGACATAAAGAGTAGTCAGAAACCAGAAGACTCCATTTCCGCTACCATGGGCCATGTGGGATAGTCTGAAGGCACGGGGCTGGAGCCCGGCACTCCCCTTGAATCAGGGGGCTCCCATGAGGAGACCAGATGCAGGGCCCGGCCTCAGGGAGGGCCCAGCAGGACTTGGTAGCCCCTATGAGTTGAGAACTGGTGAGAGAACCAGCGGCTGGCAGACCCACCCTCCCGAGAGCTCCAGGCCCTGGTGGCCAGAGGAGGGCTCCTTCCAGACATCTGTGCCCATTGCCTCCACCCCAGGGTCAGGGAAGAAATATTCGGTGATTTGGGCTGCCTGCTGTGGTCCTGCTTCACTGTCCTGTGGTGCTATGTGACCCTGCCCGGGCTGCTGGCCCTGACCACCATCTGCCTCATGCAGCTCTTCCAGACAGAAACCCCCTACTACATTGCCTGGAACAGCAGTATGGTGAGATCCCCCTACCTGGCCTCCTGCCCCCACTCTGGGCACCCCTCATCTGATCTCCCATTCCACAGGACCCTAAGTCTGGGCTCCTTCCATCTCCAAGGACCCTTTAGCCAGCTTCCCAGCCCCTGGGGAACCTGATCTCCAGCATCACATGGATTGAAACCCCCTCACTGCCACCTCCTCTTCCCACCCTGCTCCCTTCTCTCTGCCTCCAGAGCCAGGAGGTAAAACAGCCCTACCTGCAGAGCACCCTGGGCTGGGTCACCTTCCTCAGCATCCTCACCTTCCTGCCAATTCTCATCTACCCACTTCAACACTGGTGGTACCTCCAGGACCACATTGCTTCTGATCCCTTTGAAAAGCTACAGTCCAAAAAGATGCCCTTGATGCCCCCCAAGCCCTTACACTGGCCTAAGCACTGCATGAAGTCCCAGGAGGGAAGCAGTGACAGCTCCTCCAAGAAGCTCAGCCTGTCCTCGAGTAGGGGGCTGAACCTGAATTCATGGCAATTCAGCTTGCCCTCGAGTAGGAACAGCCAGAGCTCTTCCTGGTTCCGCCTGCCTGTCATCACCTCCGGGACATCTATGTTATCCTTGAGGCGTTTCATCCTACCAATTTCAGGGCAGGTGAGCCCGGCCTCAATACCCACAGACAACAGTGAGCAACACTCGGAGACCAAAGAAGAAAATCGGCTCGAGAACTTTGTCCAGTAACTGGTGACACCACCCATTTTTCCAAGGCAGCAATTCTATCCAGTAACTGGTGGCATTAGTGTCCATTTTGCTACAGAACGAATTGTTTCTGCCAGAAAGGAAGGGGAGGAGTACATGGAAATTGTGCTTAGCAACCACTCAGTTGGCCTTGGAAAGAAATGGACAACTTAGGAGCTCTTTCCTCTCCTGGAATAATACCAGTTCTGCTAAGCGGAACATTCTGCTCTGGGATTGGAGAATTCAGACCAAGAAATCAACTCAGCCATTCACAGAGCTGGACCTAGTTCCTCCTTTCTCCCTGTGAAGAGGGAGTACCATGTTGGGATGATGGGTATGGGCTTCAGAGCACTTTCTAGGACCCAGCCTTCCCAGTTGTCATGGAAATAAACAGTGTTCCCTCTAAACCCCAGACTCCACCGCCAGGCTGGATCTCTGGGGTGGCTAATTTCTCCGGGGCTACCCTATCCAAAAGGGCTGGGATAACAATACTAAGTCAATAAATTGATCCTCTGAGACCCCATGCACAGGCTGTGGGCACAGTGTTTTTTCTGTCAGCCTCCTCCTACACATATACCCTCCAAATCAGCAACCTCTGATGAATTGAGTGTCCAGTCTGGTGACTCCAATTTCCCTCTCCCTTTGGGACACAGTTTATAGAGTTTCTATGTTGTTCCTCGTTCTGGAGTTGAGACAAACCATTGGGGAACTTTGCTGCAATCCGTATTACTCAATCCAGAAAGTGTGTTAACCCTTAAATCTAACTTGGTTTGGTGCCCATACTAAATATGTCTCATAATTATCATCTCACTTCTCCTACCAAGAGGGGAGCATGCTTAGAACTGCATCAGGCAGGTAAGTCCTCTCTAGCTATCATGCTTCATTCTTACTTGGGGTAGAGTTGCTCACCCACTTGGGCATTGGGAGGTAGGTCACCTGGTTTCTGTGGGCTCAGGACCAAGGAGTCTTGGAGAACTTAGAGCTTATTAGGGTTGTGTGCGGGAATAGGTAACACTACGCTGCCTCTTCAAACACCAAATGGAGTTAAGGCAGCTCAGGAGGTGGAGGTACCTTCTAGAAGCCACACCTCTTTGTAACTTCCTGGATAACTCCCCATCCCCAAAGATATGTAGAAAATCTAGTTGTGAACTACTGTCATTCTACATACTTAATATTGGTAAAACTTAATTCATTTTGCTTATTTCCGCTAAAAAAGTAGAGAGATACAAGTAGAAATTCTAAATGTTTCTTCCTGCATCCCCAGTGTAATGGCTTCTACAACTCAATCTGGAGAGCCCTGGAAAGATCAGAGGCAGAAGCTTACAGGCCTTCCTGCGTCTGAGACTCACACCTCCTGGCTTTCTGCCTCCACCTTACTCTCCAGGGACCCTGGGTCTGAGATGACATGGCCCAGGAAACGAGCTGCGGGAGAAGGCCTGGTCTCCCCACCCTCACCCTCATCTTGGCGTCACTTCCCCTCTCAGAGGCAGGACGGGCCGCCACGGAGCAGGATGACTCTATGCCAAGAGTCTGGCAGGGTAAGCTACCAACCAGTGGAGATGATGTGTCTTAAACCACACAGGGCTCTAGCTTTAAGGTCGTCGTTTTTGTGTGAGGTTTGGGGGCGGGGGGCGTCCTGGCATGGAGGACACTGTCCGAGGGGCTGCAAGAAGCCCCCCATGCCTTGGTTAACACTTAGACAAGGCAACGGACAGGCCCTTTGCTAGGCTTCTTCACCCACCAGGGAGTGGATACTGCAGGAGGCTTCAAGAAGAGAAAGGCCCTGAGATCAAGCAACTAGTCAGCAACTAAGGTAGAAGTAGAATTGAGGTCTTCTGGTTCCTAGTCTGGGATCCTTTTCTTTTTCATTTCCATACCAGGTTAACCACTTCTTGGCCCTTGCGGCTAGGGTGCTGGCATGTGACCTCCATTCCCCAATCTGAGATGCTTCCACAAGCTTGGAGAGGAAAATGAGGATATTCGAGGTGACCTCTGTGTGTGGGGAGGTTGGTAGTCTAGGTGAATGTGGAGTGGAGGCCTCTGGCCCCCCCCTGCAATGAGGTGTTGCAGCATGGGTGAAGGGTTTCGTTGTTAACCTTGATCTGGATGACCATTCCATTGGCTTAGTTAAGCCACATGGGTAGTCAGCAAGTAGTTGCAGCTTAGACAGGAGTCAGCAAACTTTTCCTATAAGGGGCCAGATAATATTTTTGGCTTTGCAGGACATATGGTCTCCACCGTATATTCTTTGTTGTTTTTTATAACTCTTTAAAAATGTAAAAGTCATTCTTAGCTCCAGGGCCAGAGTATCCCACAGGCTGTAGTTTGCCAACCCCTGGTCTGGGGCTGTGTCAGGCCAACAAAAGAATGCTGGTGGCTAAAGCAGAATTTAGTTCGAACTCCCTAGTTGGCCTACTTTGGGCAAGGCTGCCACCCAGGCAGTCGAGCAGAAAGAAGGGTGACCCAAGAATAGCCATGGGCCAGAATCCTTTATTTTCAAAATAAGTCTTTGTAATCCCCTCACCCCTAAGGCCTTGGTCATTATCCAGGAGATAGCCTGGGACAGTAGGGAAAATATTTAGGAAGTCCCATCCAAAACCATTAATTATAAACTTCAATCTGTCTTCAGGGTTGGCTTTGGGGTTGGGTGGGGGCTGCCACACCCCAGTGGATACCACCGGCCTTTAACTTTGCCCAAACAGTAGTGAACTAGGTCCAGTTGTTTAAGGGAACCTTTGTAAACTGAGGGCCCCATGGAGCTGGTGGCTTTGCTTCAGGCAGTGGAGTGGGGGATAGTTCCTTCTGATGGGCTCCTGACACGTTCCCATTCCAAAACAGATTAACACAAGGACCAGGGCAGCTCTGCTCTTGAGTATGCCATTTACATTTAACCATTTCAGACCTTACTGGTTGTCAAGTTCAAGTTGACTGACCCCAAAATGAAGATGTAAGGCCAGAGAGTTAGGAGACGTCCCTGTGTGGGGTCTTCTCTTTCAAAGAGAGCTGAATAGCAAATTAATAGCTGCCTTTCCATAAAAGGTGTGTTCATGTTGGTTGTGTCAGCAGGGGGCGCTGTTGTCCTGGGAAATAGCCTCCCTGGGTTATGCGGCAGCCATGAAGTGAGGAAAACTGGTTCTTCTTTCTCCTTTTGGGATTCTGTTTCTTACACTGTCCTGGAGAGGACCACACTTGCTCCAGTCTCTAGATAGGAGAATCCCGACACTTAGAGGACATTCACAGTATGGACACATGAAACATCAATTACACTTTTAATAGTAGAAGCCAAAACAGCACATTGAATTGACCCAAAGGCCCCTACAGGGTCATTTTGGCTTCCTTTCCCCCACTGTGTGCTTTATCAGTTGAAGTCAGGTGTTTGCTTTCCTTCTTGGGGAACATGGACCAAGAAGTCTAACACGCTTGGGTCATGAAGCATCAGCTTCAGCAAAATTTTCTACCTGTGAGGCATATTAGAGCCATGAAGGCTGATCCTTGTTGGACCTCCTTTATAGTTAGAGGCTTCAGGACCAACCGTGTCTTTCCTAAACTAGGAAATGTCTGTTTGAGCCCAGGTAGTCCTCAGATGATGGTTTGGGTAGCAGGGCCTTCATTTTTGTCTTCTTTCAAGGCCCACCCATTCCTAGCTAAGTGTGACTGGGTAGAGTTCATTACTAACACATCATTCCTTCCAAAGATGTACAAATGGCCGACAAGCGTATGAAAAGAAGCTCAATGTCTTTAGTCATTAGGAAAATGTAAATCAAACCCACAATGACACACCACTTCACACCCACCAGGATATTGATAACCAAAGAGAATGCAAAGTAACAAGTGTTGTTGTGGATTTGAGGAAACTGGAAACTCCTGCATGGCTGGTGGGAACATGAAATGTTGCACCCCCTGCGAAAATCAGCTTGGCCGTTTCTCAAAAAGTTAATCATAGAAATGTGAAATTCCATTCTAGGTCTATACCCAAAAGAACTGAAAATAGTGGTCAAAAACTTGTATGTGAACATTCATAGCAGCATTATTTGCAATTGCCAGAAAGTAGAAACGTCCATCAACAGATGAATGGGTAAAATAAAAAGTGATACTATGGGTATTATTCAGTTCTAGGCAGGAATGAAATTCTCATACAACATGGATAAATCTTGAAAACATTCTGTTAAATGAAAGAAGTCAAACACAAGGGCCCACGTGTGATGATTTGATTTATATGAAATATCCAGAAAAGGCCCAGAAAGCTAGAGAACAGAATGGTGGTGGTCAGGGCTTTGGGAGGGGGGGGCAGGGTGGGGAGAGAGAAAAATGAGCAATGAGTTCTTAGTGGGTACAAGGTTCCCATTTGGAGTGATGAGCACTTCTGGAACAAGATAGTGGTAATCACTGAATAACTTTGTGAAAGTACTAAATGCTACTGAATTGCATGCTTCTAACAGAGTAAAATGGTAAATTTTATATTCTGTGTATTTTACCATGATAAAAAAAAAAAACAAATTGGAACAACGAAATAAAATTGCCTCTACTTACAGACAGCATGACTGTATTCAGAGAAATCCCAAAGACTCTGCAAAAATTGTACTAGAACTAATAGAGTTTAGCAAAGTCAGAACACAGCGTCGATAAATAAGAGATCAGCAGTATTTCTGTATACTAGCAGTAAGCAATTAGAAATTTTTAAAATGTCAAACAGTATTGTATTAATATTGCCACCATCGTCAATTATATTATTATTACAACTTGGGTCAGAGAATTAATTCAGCATTTTCCAGAGAAATCTGGTTGCCGCACAACACTTCTCAGTATTTCAAAGCTACGCTGCACCCAAAGTGGCAGATAATTGGAATTCCTCCAATTTAGAGGCAGGATGTTTTGGTTGTGATTTTTGGATGTGACGGTTGTTGGTGGTTTTCTTGCTATTTAACTAATGACTGCTGTCAGTTCAGTCTTGTCATTACCAGTTTACTTTGTTATGGGTTTAGTTAAACTGCATGGATAATGATGCATATTTGCCTCAATTCCATGTGCGCGTGGCCTGCAATTTCCCACTAATTAGACTCTTTAAAGACATTTCTGCAGTTATCTACTCAAATTTGCATCATCTGTTCCCCTCTTGCCAAAGCAGATGTACATAGCTTCCACCCACCCTCACTCCAGGAAATAATTTGCTTATTATCGCTGAGTTCTTTTTCCACTGGAAAGTAGGAACTAGGGGGGTACAGATGGCTGGGGTTTCTGTCCCACTGAAGTGAGAACCATCAAAATAGTGCAGACAAGAGGTGCCCGGCCTGAGTCAGACAGGCAGAGTAGGCCTGGGAGTGGGGAATAGACCTGGAGATTATCTAAAATACGGCAACAGACTGACCATGACCTCAAACCCAGCCCCATCGCAAAAGGATCTAGATACCCACCGTTTCCTCAAGAATCAAGCACTGGACTCCACTCCTCTCAAATGGCTTTATTTCCCCAGTGTGGGGAGCTGCAAGCGGGATCTGCAATCCCTGTATCCCAAGGACTCTGCAGCCTTCTCCTGCCCAGCGGGCTGTGGCAGGGCCTTCAGAAGATCAGTGCCTGGGCTCGAGGCTGATCCTCCCGGAGCGGGACTGGTTCTGGGAGGAGCTAGGCCTGCAGCGGTTCGCATGGATAACACTCCCTGAGGTGGTCCTATGTGAGCATGGGGCCCACATGGAAGACAAGGCCACGAGGTGCAAGGGTTGAGGACCAGCTGGGACTTTGGGAGCAAAAACTCCCTATGGGGGCTACTCTTTGAAGTCTGCCAGCAGGGCTCAGTCTGGGGGGAAGAGAGAAGAGAGAATAGGTAGTGGGGATGGAGAAGAAGAAAGAAAAAAATGGAAGACTGGCAAAAAAGCAGCACGAAAAGCCCAAAGGAAACGGAGGGTGTGCCCCAGGGACAATGGAAGGGCAGCAAAAGGGAGAGAAAAGGAACAAAAGTCCCAGAACCTAGGGTGGTGACGACAGAGGCCAGGGATAGACACAGGCGGACCCCACAACACTGACCTTTAGGCCCAGACGGGGCTGGAGGCGGTGGTCCCCCTGGGGGCAACAATGCAGATCGGCTCAGGGCGTCGGCCACCCAGCCCAGGACGCGGCTACAGTGCTGCACCTGGGGAGCGGGAGGGTCAGAGGGTAAGGGACTAGAATCCAACACCACCCCCTACCCCGGCCACACTCCCCCTGCCTGGTCCAGGAGTCCTCACCTCCTGCTCCAGCCCTTTCAGACGCTGCTCATACTCGCGGATCTGTCTCAACTGCTTCAAGGCTGTGTCCACCCTGCAACCCACAGAAACCAAGGGCATCAGGCCCATTCCCACCCCCCAGAGGCCCGCCTTCCTCCCCAACACTCCCGCCCCGCCCCACTCCGGCTCCACTAGGAGCCCGGCTCCTCTCAACCAAAGTTCCAGGATCCCGTCGTCCCCGTCCCCGTCCAGGCCCCGCCCTCACTTTTGCGACATGCGCTTCAGACGCTCAGAGTCGCTCTCCCGCTTGTCTCGTGCGCACGCCAGCAGGAAATTCTCCTTCTGCACGGACTCCCATGTCAGCAGCCTCCGCTCTGCTTCCTTCGAGAGGTAGACCCCTGGCAGGTGGGGTGACGAGAGTCAAAAGGCCCGCCCCCTCCTCGACCCAGCCCCCCCACCCAGGGCCTCCGGCGGGAGCGCTCCCAGGCGGCGCCCAGCGCAGGCTGTAGGCCACACCCCAGCATCTCACACCCGCCCCTGGGCGCCCAGTCCCTGCCCACTAGTGCTCCCGACGGCTTCCCAAGGCCTGTCCATGCTCTTCTTTCTCTCCAGGTCCTGTCCCCTGCGCTTCCCCCTTTTGCATCAAATCCCGCTCTCACGAAAATGTTCGACGACCGGGGAGGGCGGCAAGCGGGACCGACGCCTGCGCAGTTGCCGGATGAGGAGGCGCACGTGCGAGATGATGATAAGCGGCGGGGCCAGCGCCGGCCTAGAGTGAAATTCCCGGATGAGGCTGTAGCGCTGAGCCTTCCAATAGAGGTCGCTGTTTCCCTGTACTTTGCCGAAAGTGTGGCTGTGGGGAGGAGAGGTCAAGGAGGGCAGATCAAGGTTAGATACTCGACAATATGTTTGAAGTCCAAGGCAGCAGGCAGATGTCGGAATCAATAAGGTCAGAGGTATTACAGGATGCACTTAAAAGCTGGGTTAGAAGGGCAAAGAGATGTCAGGGGTCAAGTAAGGATAGCGTCAGGAATTAGCATAGAGGTTAGACAGGCTCAAAAGTCAGCTGAACACAACTAGCTAAAATCAGAAATGAGGGGCGCCTGGGCGGCTCAGTGGGTAAAAGCCTCTGCCTTCGGCTCAGGTCATGATCTCAGGGCCCTGGGATCAAGACCCGCACCGGGCTCTCTGCTCCACAGGGAGTCGGCTTCCTCCTCTCTCTCTGCCTGCCTCTCTGCCTACTTGTAATCTCTCTCTCTGTCAAATAAGTAAATAAAATCTTAAAAAAATCAGAAATGAAAATGGAGACATTACTATGAACCTTACAGGAATAAAAAGGATTATAAAAGAATACTATCACAATTGTACACCGACAAATTCCTAGAGACATGCAAATTACCTGACTCAAGAAGAAATAGAAAATCTCAAAAGACCTAAACAAGATATTAAATCCCACTCATCAAAAATGTCCAACAAAAAAATCCCAGGCCTAGATGTTTTTGTTGATGAGTTCTAGGAAACATTAAATGAATAACACCAATCCTTCTCAAATTCTCCAAAAAAACTGGAGAGAACAGTTCCTGACTCATTCTATGAGGCCAGCAGCATTACCAACCCAGATAATGATATCACAAGGAAACAAAATTACAGACCAATATTTTTGCAAATATCCTCAAGAAAATACCAACAAACCTAATTCGGCTGCATATTAAAAGGATCATATACCATGACCAAGTGGGATTTATCCTAGTAATGCAAAGGTGACTCAACATGCAAAAATCAATATAATACACTACCTTAATAGAACAAAGAAGAAAAAAACACATGATCATCTCAAGTCCCGGTGGTTAGGCCATTTATTTCGTGTGCATTGGGCACTTTTCTCTTAATTTTAGAGTAAACTGCTTTTTGACACTCAATGGACTGACTTATCCAGATTTTAGTAAGAAAGATCATGTTTTGAACCAGCAGGTCCAGGTCACTTTGTACATAGAATTTTCTTACGTTCAATAAATCTGGTCAGAGGAAAAAAAAATATCCAAAAGAAATAAAAACAGAGACTCAAACACGTATTTGAACACTAATGTTCACTGCAGCATGATTCGAAATAGCCAAGGGATGGAAACAACCGAGTTTCCATGAACAGATGAATGGATAACAAAATGTGGTAGACTGATACAACGGAGTATTATTCAGCCTTAAAAAGAGTACTGATCCGTGCTACAATATAGATAAACACTGAAAACATTATGCTAAGTGAAATAAGGCAGACAGAAAATGATCAATATTGTATGAATCCACGTATATGAAACCTCTAGAATAAGCAAATTCCTAAAGACAAAAAGCAGATTCCAGGTTACCAGGGGCTAGGGAGGGTTAGTGGGGAATGGGAAGTTACTGCTTGCTCAATGGGTATGCACTTTGTGTTTGCAGTGATAAAATTTTTTGGAAATACATAGTGGTAATGGTTGTAAAACATTATGAATTTAATGCCACTGAACTTGTATACTTAAAATTGGCAAATTACGTGTATTTTGCCACAATAAAACTTTTTTATAATGTTCAGCCTGGGCTCAGGGAAGAGGATCAGAGTCCAAAGTCCAGGTCAGGAGCAGAGTCTGAATTCTGGGACTAAAGACAGAACTGATTAGGCTGGGGTCAAGAATCATGATGGGGGGCGCCTGGGTGGCTCACTGGGTTAAGCCTCTGCCTTCCGCCCACGTCATGATCTCAGGGTCCTGGGATTGAGTCCCACATCGGGCTTCCTGCTCAGCGGGGAGCCTGCTTCCTCCCCACCCCCCGCCTGCCTCTCTGCCTACTTGTGATCTCTCTAAATAAATAAATAAAATCTTAAAAAAAAAATTACCCTGGGGGTAGGGTCAAGCTAGGATAGAAAGTCACGCTGGGGAAAAGGGTCGCGCTGGGTGAGGTCAGGTCAGAGAGCAGTCAGGCCTCACCTGAACATCGCGATGAGCAAATTGAGCAGCAGGATGTTGGCCACCAGCAGGAAAATGATGAGGAGCAGAACCACCAGCCAGTTGGCATAAAGCGAGACACACGAGCCTGCCTGAGTCCCGGGCGGTCGAGCCCACAAGCCCTGCTCTGACGAGCAGTTGACATGCTCCATGAGGGCCACTGTAGAGGGAGAGACTCAGAGATGGGGCCAGGGAGACAGAGACCAGAGAAAAACAAATTCAGAGGGACGTGGGGTTAAGAGACCCAAGGAGAGGGAGATAGAATCCCAGAGAGAGACAGAGGAGGGGTCAGAGACCCAGAGGCAGAGAACAGAGATAGGAGGAGAGAGGAGGACAGTCCCACAGAGATGACGGGGGGTAGGGGCTACTCAGAGACCGAGAGAGAGAGAGACGCAGAGACTTAGAGAGAGGGCTCTAGAGACCCAGGGACGGGGAACCCTGGGAGGGGGGCCTCGAAGGGAGGGCATCAGGCCCTCTCCTCCGTCCATACCGTCCATGTCCTCCTGGGGGATCTGCCCAAAGATCTGCAGGTAGGGCCGGTAGAAGACACGGCGCAGGATATTCGGGAGGTCACGATCCCGGGGCCTAAGGAGCCCCTCCGTGGCCACCCCGTAGGCAACCAGCCACACACCAAGGAAGAAGAGGAAGAAGAACACGTCCTTCATCTGCGGGGTGGAAGAGGAGACCCAGTCTGGCCCCGCCCCGCCCAAGCCCCGCCCTCCCCGCCCAAGCCCCGCC
>LNAC01000292.1:2385160-2400568 GCA_002007465.1 Ailurus styani
GGTGTCTGGGGGGAAGACTGCGCTCCGCGGGCTCCCGGTGCTGCCGCAGAGCCAGGTCTGGGGACCAGAGAAAAGCCCGCCAACCTGCAGGTCTAGAAAAACAGCAGCCACGGCCGGGAGGTCCTCGCCCTCACCCCGCTGTCCCTAAAGCCAGGGACCCAGGTGTGAGCGAACTGCTTGTGGACCAACCGCAGGCGGTGCTTTCCCTCCAGATGGGGCTTTCGTTTGTGTTCTGGGGGGACAAGCGCGGATGGCTCCAACCCAGCGGGGAGGCGCGGGGCGGCGGAGGCGGCAGGTGGCGGGGACACTCACCGACAGCCCACGCCCAGGAGGAAGCAGGTGAGGGCCACCAGGTCGCACTGGTTCCAGGTGTCGGCGAGGTAGAGGCTCAGCCGGCGGCGCAGCGGGGCTTGCTGGGGGCTGTGCCCGGGCCCCCGCGCGGCCAGGCTGCCCCAGCCGCCGCCCAGGCCCTGCCGGAACTCCTCGCAGAGCAGGGTGAAGGCCCAGAAGTAGAGCAGCAGCTCCAGGGCGCCGGGCGTCTCGGGCTGGAAGTCGATGAGCAGCACCCGGGCGAAGACCAGCAGGAAGAGGAGGTAGCTGACCACGTTGCCCATGAAGGCGGTCACCGGCGCCCCCCAGAACTGGGGCCAGCGGCGCAGGCGTGGGGGGCACCCCCCGCAGCAGCCCCGGTGTCTGCGCTGCCCCAGAACCCACGCGGCCGTCTTCTCGGGGGGCTCTGCCAGCCTGGGGGGAAGGGAAGGGAGGAGGGCTCAGCCTGACCTCGGAGCCCCTCTTCATTGCCATCAAGACCTCTCACCTTTTGCACCTGACCTCTAACCCTGCTTGACCCGAACCAGATCCCTGGTCAACCATCTCCTTGACTTTTGACCCCTGTATCTAACCTTTGACCTCCGAGGCCCTCTCTCAAGACTGCTGACCTTCCACCTCTGACCTTTTCCATCCTCTGACCTCTGGGGCTTGGGGTGACCTCTCACCCTGGTCTGACTTCTGACTCCACATCTTCCACCTTCACAATCTCTGACTCCGTGTCTAACCTTGGACCATCTAACTGACCTCTGACCCCTTCACTTTCATGACCTCAGCTCCCCAGGTTTGAAAGGCCCCTGCCTGGATATTAACTTCTGACCCACAAATCCTGATGTCAGATTGTCCAGCCCAGTGTTCCTCGTATTTGATCTCAGAGCGAACAGCCATGTTTGGCTTCTGAATTCTGACCTACATGGTCCACTCCTCTCTCTGACCCTTCTTGTCCGAGTTCTGACCCTTGGTCCCAATTTCATCCTGACTCTTATTCTGACCTCAAATGCCAAAGTGAATAATACAAATAAACTAAACCAGCTAACAGGAAAAATAAACTGGTTTGGGGAGGCATCTTCTTTTTATAAACCAAGCAGAAAGGTATAACCCCAAAGTGGAAACAACCCAAATGTCCATCAACTGATCCACAGATAAATAAAATGTGGTCTATCCATACAACAGAATATTATTTAGCGCTAAAAAGGAATGGAGCACCAATGTGAGCTACGACTCGGAGGAATCTTGAAAACGTGATGCTGAGTTAATGAGACCCATCACAGAAAACCACAAAGCATTTGACTCCATTCACACAAAACGTCAGGAACAGGGAAATTCATTGAGACGAAAACCAATTATTGGCCACCGAGGGCTGGAGGAAGAGAGGAATACGGACTGACCGTTAAGGGGTACAGTTTCTTGTTGTGGTGACAAAAATGTTTTAAAATTGATTGTGGTGACAACTGCACAATTCTGTGAATATACTAAAAACCACTGAATGGTAACGCCTTAAATGGGTGAACTGAATGATATGTGGATTTTATCTCAGTAAAGCTCTTCTCAGGAAAACAAGAGGAAAGTATTATAAAAGCTAAAGAGGGCGCCTGGGTGGCTCAGTGGGTTAAAGCCGCTGCCTTCGGCTCAGGTCATGATCCCAGGGTCCTGGGATCGAGGCCCACATCGGGCTCTCTGCTCAGCGGGGAGCCTGCTTCCTCCTCTCTCCTCTCTCTCTGCCTGCCTCTCTGCCTACTTGTAATCTCTCTCTCTGTCAAATGAATAAATAAAATCTTTAAAAAAAAAAGCTAGAGAAAGTGCGATGCAGAAAGGACAGAAAGTTCCCGAAAGTGGAGGAAAAAAAGACCTGGTATTTTACATTTCACCCTTTGTGGAACGCTGGAAACAAGACCATGTGGTCATCATGCTTCCCGCCATCTGCCATCTTGAATCAGGCACAAGGCCACACAGATTCCTGGGTCCATCTGCCATCTTGAATCAGGCACAAGGCCACACAGATTCCTGGGTCCATCTGCCATCTTGAATCAGGCACAACAAGGCCACACAGATTCCTGGGTCCATCTGCCATCTTGAATCAGGCACAAGGCCACACAGATTCCTGGGTCCATCTGCCATCTTGAATCAGGCACAACAAGGCCACACAGATTCCTGGGTCCATCTGCCATCTTGAATCAGGCACAAGGCCACACAGATTCCTGGGTCCATCTGCCATCTTGAATCAGGCACAACAAGGCCACACAGATTCCTGGGTCCATCTGCCATCTTGAATCAGGCACAAGGCCACACAGATTCCTGGGTCCATCTGCCATCTTGAATCAGGCACAACAAGGCCACACAGATTCCTGGGTCCATCTGCCATCTTGAATCAGGCACAAGGCCACACAGATTCCTGGGTCCATCTGCCATCTTGAATCAGGCACAACAAGGCCACACAGATTCCTGGGTCCATCTGCCATCTTGAATCAGGCACAAGGCCACACAGATTCCTGGGTCCATCTGCCATCTTGAATCAGGCACAACAAGGCCACACAGATTCCTGGGTCCATCCTGAGCCTCCCTGGGGGAGGATCCAGGTATCTGCCCTTTTACAAAGCTCACCATGGAGGTGGCTCTCCCCAGTGGCGAAGAGCACAGCTTCAGGAACAAGAAGATCTGGGTGCAAATCCCAACTCTACCACCTACCAATCACGCAAGCTGAGGCGAGTGACTTAGTGCCTCGGTGATTTCAACTGTGAAATGGGCATGACAATAGACCCTACTGCATATGGTTGTTGAGAAAATTAAATAAGCTGATTTTCAAAAGGATTTAGTACACTGGCTACCCTCTGTAGGTGTTCTGAGGCATCAGCTATTGTCACTGTCACTGTCATTATCATCATGATGCAAAAGGTGGGAACTCCCTGGGCAAGGACATCGTTACTGATCCTGACACCGGGGACTTCTATCCAACCTCTTTCAGTGGTCCCAATTTCTTAGTTTTCTCTTCAGTCTTGACAATTATATTGTATTCATTGTGCTTGTCTCAGAAAAACATGCTTGCATGTATATATTTCAATTTGACTGCTCCTCGAGGTTTGTCGTGGGTCTTACAGACTTCTGGCTTCTGAATGTGTTTCTAACAGTTACCAGAAATATTTTTCTTCTGGGATATTAGGGGCCAGGATCCTTTCCTTTTCTTACCACGTAGCTAACGTAGAGACGAGGGTACAAAGAGGAACATAGATGTGGGCCTCTTCCTCGCTTTCTCTACTACCAGAGACTTAGATCCTGATGCTTCCACCCAAACATTCAACACAATAAATGAGACACGGATCAGTAAGAGCAGCAGCAATAATAAACTCCATTCATTGACTACTTACTGTGTGCTGGACGCCATGATGCTTTCTATACATTTTCTCCCGGCTGCTCCCCCAGGCACTGGGCACTCTGTATTACTCTGCCCCAATATTTTGGTTCCCTCTCAGTGGGAGGATCAGGAGCTAAGGAATTACCATATGCCTCACTTTTGCCCATGAGATGTGGGCACAAGTGCCATGTGTCCCTTCCACGTGGAAGCTATAAGAGCCAGTACCTGGTTCGCCAATTCTTTCTTCCCTGTGCCATGAGACCAGCTAGGAGATGCTCACTCTTCCCAAAGTAGAAACCAGAGTGGAGCCAAGACACAGACAACCCAAAAATGGAGAGGGAGAAGTAAGCCTTCGTTGTTGACAGTCAGTGAGAATGTAGGATGTTTTCTTTTTCTTTCTTTCTTTTTTTTTTAAGACTTATTTACCTATTTTAGAGAGAGAGAGAGAGAGAGCGTGCACACAAGTGGGAGGGGCAGAGGGAGAAGGAGAGAGAGAATCGCAAGCAGAGTCCACGCTGGGCACAGAGCCCAGTGCGGGACTCAATCTCACAACCCTGAGATCACGACCTGAGCCAAAAATAGGAGTCAGGGGCTCAACCGACTGAGCCACCCAGACGCCCCTAGATGTTCTCTTATGCAACATTGCCCAACCTTCTACACACATTCATTTTACATAAAAGAAACTTGAGGCTTGGGGTGAAGTCACTTCTAAGGTCAAAGTCAAGATTTGAACCCAGGACTGTTTGACTCACAGCCAAGTCCCTCAGCACCTCCACTCTGTGGCATTATCAGAAGTATGATAGACTACTTGCTTAGGCCTGGGTACCCCAGCATAGACACTAAAGAGCAAAGACCCTTGGAATCAGAAAAAAAAAAAAAAAAGATGAAAGATCCCTAAATGAAGCAAATCCACCTGAGTCTACTTGCTGCATCGGGATGGAAGTATGTGTAGCATGAAGTAAACTGGTTTCCAATGAGGGCCTCCTTGGTGGCAGAACCAAACCTTGACCCACACCTCAAGCCTGGCATTTGGGAAACTTCCTTGGTAGAAACTGAAACTGCACTTCTCTCAGTGAAACTCAGTGGTTCCATGAAGCTGTCACCCCCTGCAGCCACACTTCTCCCCTCTGGCTTTGCTCCAGCGCCTGGTGCTCCTGATGCCGCCCCGGGTACCCCACCTCCCTTCACATCACTTCACTCACCCAACAGGGCCTTCCCCGTTGAGGCCCTCGTCCATGTCAAATGCCAGGTCCTTCTGTATGGACTCTTCCTCTGACTTCCTGGCATGGAGAAAAGCACAGAGTGAGGAATGGGGACGGGCGAGTGGAAAAGGAATTCTCCAGAAAGAGACCCAAACTTCTTCACCCAGAGGGATGGCAGGGAGACAGTGAGGCGTTTTCCAGAGTCGGCCCAAAGAGACCTTCCCCCAGAGCCATGGCCAGCGGGCAGAGGAACTGCTCCCCAGAGACAGTGCAGAGTCCCCCCAAAGCTCACCTCCCAGACACGCCCCCAGCCTGGGGGAGGGAAAGAGAGCAAACAGGGAGGGGGAGCACTGGACAGACCGAGTAGGAAGACAGCCAGAAGTGAGTAGGAAGGAGAACCTGAGCAACCCCCTCCTGCCACTCTAACCCCAGGGCACTGACCTGAAGGTGATGAGGTTGGTGTAGATGAGTGGGGGGCAGAAGAAGGCGAGAACCAGGGCCCAGACGGGAGTGGTGCTATCCATCTCCCCCCACCACTTCTGTGTCAGCAGAGACTGTGGGGTGTGAGGAGGATTAGGAGCCTGAATCTCCCCCACAGCCCCTTTCTAAAGACCCCAGGTCAGAACTCAGTCACAGCTGCGGCACACAGAGCAAGTGCTCAATATGGCGACCGGAACTACTGGGGGTGGGAGGAGGCGGTCAAAGGTGAGGATGACCTGTCCCAGGTTTGAGCTGGTAGAGTTAAACACTCAACATTTATTAACACAATATGCCAGATTCGGGGCTAAGCCCTTTACACAGATTAGCCCACTTCACCCTCACCACACTCTCAGAACTGGTAATGATATTTTCTCCCTTTTCACAGACGGGGCACGGGGAAGTCAAGGAAGAGGCCAGGGCTGGAATCCGCAAGTTTAACCACTATTCGAAGCAAAGAGCTCTGGGTAATTACTTGAAATGCCAGCCAAACCATTCTGACAAGTGAGGATGGGACTTCCTGTGGGGGTAAGTGGACTTCCAGTACTGAGGGTGGGACTTCCTGTGGGGGGAAGTGGACTTCCTGTACTGAGGGTGGGACTCTCTGAGCCCCTGTCAGATTTTTTTATTTTCATTTTTTTAACTAAGCTTTACACCCAATGTGAGACTTGAGCCCTGAGATCCAGAGTCACGTGCTGTGACTCACTGAGCCAGCCAGGCGTCATGCCCGTGTGGGATTTACATTAAGGATACAGAGAACAGTTTCAAAATGTCAGGATGGACATGATGGGAGAGACGTGGGGCAAGCAGGGCCTCCTGAAGGGGAGGATTTCCTATGGGAAAGGTGGGCTTCCTAAGCCAGAGTTTGTCTATGCCTAAAGCACTAGATAATTGTTCAGTGAGGTCATTCTAACTGTTGAGACCTGGAACTGAGGACCCCTTAAGGAAATGGAAGGACTTCCTGGAGATGACATAGGGCTTCCTTTGGGAGAAATGGGATTTCCTGTAGGAGTGGGGAGGACTTCCTGTGTGATAGATGGGACTTCCTATGGTCACCAGGAATTTCTGTTCAGGAACAGAACTTTTTAGCAGGGTGGGCTTTGCTGCGGGAAGGTTGGTTTTTCTATGGCAGGGGGTGGCGCTTCTCCTGGGAAGCGCAGCCCTTCTGAGAGAGGATTTCTGGAGGACGGGTGGTGTCCCAGGAGGGGGGGAGGCTGGTCCAGACCATTCACTGCCCGCGATGGCAGGGGCTCATCCTCCATGCTTCCCAAAGTTTCCAGGTGGGAACTGTGTGGGATGTTGGCGCCCCAGATGCTCACCTGTACCCCATCCTGGGCAAAGAAGGCACGGGCATCAGCCTGCATGGCAAGCTGGAGGCAAGTGGCATCCCCCCAGAGTGGGCAGCGACGGAGTAGCAGGCGAGCGGCCCGTTCCTCGCTGCTGCGGTAGCACTCACCGAAAAGGTCTGAGGGCCGGAGATTTATGTGGGAGGGAAGAAAGGGAGTGAGGGCACGGTGAGGGGAAAGATGAGGAGATTGAGGGGAAAGGCGCAGGGTTGGGGGAGGAGGAGGGGGGAGATGCACAACCTCCGGCAAGGCAGCTCCCTGTCCCCGCCCCCACGCCCCCGTGCCTTACTCACCAACACCCAGACCCTCAAATTTGGCTGCCAGGTCCTTCCTCCGTGCTGCCTCCTCAGCCTCAGACTCCAGGCGTGCCAGCACTCGGAGCAGCAAACAGGCCCCAAGAGCTGAGGCCACAGCATTAGAGCCCTGGAAAGGCAGAGAGAGGGGTCATGGATAGAATTCAGAGAGGCTCACACAAGGGGACGGGGAGGGGGGTAAGCCTGTGGTCAGGGGACAGGAACAGAACCAGAAATCGGAAATTAACCAGGGTCATCAGAGGCCGAGGATGAGGTAGTGTTTGTAGATGAATCTGGAAGAAGCTGGTGGTCATCAGGTGAAAATGTCCAAAGTCAGATTGTTCAGGGACCAAGGACTGAGACAGAGTTAGAATGACATCTGAGGTTATAGACAGGTCAGGAAGTCACGGGCGATGTCACCCAAAATGACAGAGTTGAGACTTTCAAGACTCTGTTTCTACACAAAAGCAACAGATAAGCTGGCAAAAGCTGTCAGAGGCAACTTTCTCAGAGTTCCAGAACCGAATATAAAACTTACAACAAACAGGAGAAAACTCAACGAAGAAAGAAAACACCAAGTTTCAGCAAAAGACCCCTGTGACATTTGAACTTCTACTGTCAACTCTCCAGCTCAAGGGCAGCCTGGAAGGCAACAGCCCACATTCCTGGTGCAAGCTGTTGGTACCAGAGGGGGTGACTCAGATCTGACCCTTAAATCACTGTGGATGCCTGTGTGGCCTCAACTGTCCCTGGAGGAACAGCTCAAGGGCTTGCTTTTGTGTCACTGTTCTTGGGGGCTTTCTCCAAGCAGAAATGGCTCCCCAGGTGGTGTGTGAAAGCAGTTCAAGACAAATGTATTAGCCTCAGCTGCCTGAAGCAAAGAATAACAGTCAGGGTTTAGCAAAAATGGAATAGTGGGGAGGGAAGTGGCTGGGGAAGGAGCTACTCTCAGGAATGAGGGGGTTGAAGAGCTCCTACATGTATCAGGGAAACTAGAAGGCTACCTGCATGACCAAGACTGGGTGCAGGCTCAGAAAAGGCCAAAGAAAACCCTAAGCTTTTACCTCTTGCTGACCTTTCGCCTCAGCAAAAGCAGGAAGTGAGGGCTAAGGCAAAATTGTAAACAGCCTACCTAAGAATTGAAATACAGCTCCAACGCAGAGGCCATCTGCAGGCCAGCAGTGTTTTGCTCCCCTAACGCAGCCTAGGCACTTAAAGAATTCTCTGATGAGTCACTTGCTGGCCACTAAGCTAACAGAACAGGGACTTCAGTGGCCACATGTGACAAAGCACACAGGCTTTACACAAATAGCTTAGAAAAGTCACTAAACAAACACTGCCACCAATAGCCCATAACAAACTACAACAAATTCTGGAGGAAGTGGGTAAGCTGGTTTCCAGAGGTGTCACATTATAATATTGAAAATGTCCAGTTTTCAACAAAAAATTATGAGGCTTGCAGAGAAATAAAGTATGGCACATCCCCAGGAAGAAATAAATAATGACAATAGTAATAATAATAGAAAGAAAGAAAGAGAAAAAAGAAAGAAAGAAAGAAGAGAAAAATCAATAGAAACTGTCTCTGTGGAAGCTCAGACATTAGACTTAGTACACAAAGATTTTAAATTGTTTGCTTCACAAATGCTCAAAGAGCTAAAGGAAGTCATGGACAAAAATGAAAGAAAGCCAGGAGAAGTGTGTCTTACTAAACAAAGAATAGGAACAAAGAGACAGAAATTATCAAAAAGGAACCAAGTAGAAATTCTGGAGCTAAAAAGTACAGTAACTGAAATGAAAAATTCATTAGCAGGGCTCAACAGCAGCTTTCAGGAGGCAGAAGAAAGAACACATGAACTTGAAGATAGATCAATTGAGATTATCTGGTTTGGGCTGCAGAAAAAAAACAAGAAAAAAGAAAAATACGCAGATCTGAAGAGACGTGTGGGGCACCATCAACCATACCTGTATATGCATAATGGGAGTCCCAAAGGAAGAGGACAGGGAGAAAGGGCTAGAAAAGAATATTTCAAGATTTAAAAAATATTTCAAGATATATATAAATATATTTTGAGGGACACCTCAGTTGGTTAAGCAGCTGCCTTCAGCTCAGGTCACGATCCCAGGGTCCTGGGATCAAGTCCCACATAGGGCTCCTTGCTCGGCAAGGCGCCTGCTTCTCCCTCTGCCTCTGCCTGCCACTCTGCCTGCTTGTGTTCTCTATCTCTGACAAATAAATAAATAAAATCTTTTAAAATAAAATAAAATAATAAAGATATTTTGAGTTTGGGGGACTAAAACTCCCTAAGTTTTGATTAAAGACATGAATCTGGAGAAGTGGCAAGATGGCGAGGGAGGAGACCGATTATCATCAGGTCCCAGAAATTCACCCAGAGAGCTATCAAACCATTCTGAACACCTACAAATTCTACAGGAGATCGAAGAGAAGAAGAGCAGCGATTCTAGGAACAGAAAATTGACCACGTTCTGAAAGGTAGGACGTGCGGAGAAGTGAATCTGAGGCGACGGGAAGATAGACCCGGGGGGAGGGGCCGGCTGCTGGCAAGGGAGCGAGCAGCGGAGCACAGACTCAGAGCTGTTAGAAGTCGGCTCCACTGAGGGACATCGCCCCAGAGGCCAAGTGGGGGGTGAAGCCCTCGTGGGGACACTGTGGTCTCAGGACCCATGGGGACACAAAAAGACCAGGGGTGTCTGAGCACGACCGAGCTCCCAGGTCTCAGAGAGAAGCCGGCGGGAGAGACAGAGCTGAGCTGAGAAAGGGTCTCTCAGCTCGGGGTTACCATGGGCCGGGATCCGAAGCACAGTCGGGCCCCTGCTCTGTGAGCAGGGACCCCACGGGTGGCAGACCTGGAGAGACCCCTCCTTCCTTCTCCGGGAGCAGTGGCACAGGAGCGGCTACAGAATGTGCCGGGTTCAGAGATTCTAAACAGGGCCACGTCAGAGAGAGAGAGACGCTCGGTCACAGGCTGGGGGAGCTCAGAGCGCGGCCGGAGACCAGGAGACAGGAGGGACTGCTTTTCTCTGAGGCGCACTGAGGTCTGAGGCCCCAGGCTCTTGGCTCCTCCAGGTCAGAGACTGGGAGCAGCCATTTTCAGTCCCGTCCTGCAATGCGGTATGGAAAGCGTTCAGGGAACAAAAGATCCTGAGAGCGAACCCGAGCTGATTACTTAGCCCCGCCCCTGGCAAGGGCGGTGTGATTCCGCCTCGGGCAGAGACACTTGAGAATCACAGCAACAGGCCCCTCCCCCAGAAGACCAAAAAAAAAAAAACCATCCAGCCAAAGTCAAGTTCAAGACTGCTGAGACTTGTGGAACTCCGGAGCTAAGGGAAAGAAACGCAGAGAATTAATGGGTTTTTCCCCATGATTCTTTAGTCGTTCAAAGTCAAATCCTTGAATTCTTTTTCTTTGAATTTTTTTCTTACTTTTTTCTTTTAAATTTTTTCCTTTTTCCTATTTTAACGTTTTTAACTATTATATCTTATCAACACTTTTTAAAAGATTTTATTTATTTATCTGACACACAGAGAGAGATTACAAGTAGGCAGAGAGGCAGGCAGAGAGACAGGGAGAGGAGGAAGCAGACTCCCTGCCGAGCAGAGAGCCCGATGCGGGCCTTGATCCCAGGACGCTGAGATCATGACCTGAGCCAAAAGCAGAGGCTTTAAACCCCTGAGCCACCCAGGCGCCCAACACTTTTTAATCTTTTTTAATTTTCATTGTTATAATCATATTTTATCCCTTCATTGTATTTAATCCTATTTTTTGTATACATATAGGGTCAGTTCAATTCACCAGTCTAATAGATAGAGATAGAGATAGAGTCAGAGACAAAGATATAGAAACAGAAATAGATAATATAGATATAGATATAGGATTTTGTTTTTGTTTGCATGATTTTGTTTTTTTGTTTTTTTATTTTTTCCCCCTCTTTCTTTTCTCCCCAGTTCCAGGTCTCTTCTGAGTAGGTTAGTGTATATTTCTCTGGGGTCATTGCTACCCTTTAGTATTTTGTTCTCTCGTCGACCTATTCTTATCTGCATAAAATGACAAGGCAGAAAAAATCAACACACAAAAAAAGAACAAGAGGCAGTAATGACGGCTAAGGACGTAATCAATGTGGACATTAGTAATATGACAGACTAGAGTTCAGAATGACAATTCTTAAGGTGCTGGCTGGGCTCGAAAAAACAATGGAAGATAATAGAGAACCCCTCTCTAGAAAAATAAAAATCCTTTCTGGAGAATTAAAAGAACTAAAATCTAACCAAACTGAAATCAAAAAAGCTATTAATGAGGTGCAATTGAAAATGGGGGCTCTTACTGCTAGGATAAATGAAGCAGAAGACAGAATTAGTGATTTAGAAGACAAAATGGCAGAGAAGAAAGAAGATGAAAAGAGAGACAAACGACTACTGGACCATGAGGGGAGAATTCGAGAGATACTATAAGATGAAACAATATTAGAATAATTGGGATCCCAGAAGAGGAAGAGAAGGGGGGGGCAGAAGGTATATTGGAGCAAATTTTAATATAGAATTCCCCTAATTTGGCAAAGGGAACAAGCATCAAAATCCAGGAGGCACAGAGAACCCCTCTCAAAATCAATAAAAATAGGTCCACACCCCGTCATCTAATAGTAAAACTTACAAGTCTTAGTGACAAAGAGAAAATCCTGAAAGCAGCTCGGGACAAGAGATCTATAACATACANAACATACAATGGTAGAAATATTAGATTGTCAGCAGACCTATCCACAGAGACCTGGCAGGCCAGAAAGAGCTGGCATGATGTATTCAGAGCACTAAATGAGAAAAATCTGCAGCCAAGAATACTATATCCAGCTAGGCTCTCGTCATTGAAAATAGGAGAGATAAAAATCCTCCAGGACAAACAAAAACTAAAGGAATTTGCAAACACCAAGCCAGCCCTACAGGAAATATTGAAAGGGGTCCTCTAAGCAAAGAGAACCTAAAAGAAAATAGACCAGAAAGGAAGAAACACAATATACAGTAACAGTCACCTTACAGGCAATACAATGGCTCTAAATGTATATCTCTCAATAGTTACTCTGAATGTAAATGGACTAAATGCCCCAACTAAAAGACACAGGGTATCAGAATGGATAAAAAAACAAGACCCATCGATATGCTGTCTACAAGAAACTCATCTTACACGCAAAGACACCTCCAGATTTAAAGTGAGGGGATGGAAAACAATTTACCATGCCAATGGACAGCAAAAGAAAGCTGGAGTGGCAATCCTTATATCAGATAAACTAGACTTTAAGGCAAAGAATATCATAAGAGATGAAGAAGGACACTATATCATACTAAAAGGATCTGTCCAACAAGAAGATCTAACAATCATAAATATCTATGCCCCTAACATGGGAGCAGCCAATTATATAAACCAATTAATAACAAAATCAAAGAAACACATTGACAAGAATACAATATTAGTAGGGGACTTGAACACCCCCCTTACTGAAATGGACAGATCATCAAAGCAAAAGATCAACAAGGAAATAAAGGCTTTAAATGACACCCTGGACCAGTTGGACATCACAGATATATTCAGAACATTCCATCCCAAAACAACAGAATACACATTCTTCTCTAGTGCACACGGAAAATTCTCCAGAATAGACCATATTCTGGGTCACAAATCAGGTCTCAACAGGTACCAAAAGATTGGGATCATTCCCTGCATATTTTCAGACCATAATGCTCTGAAACTAGAACTCAACCACAAAAGGAAAGTTGGAAAGACCTCAAATACATGGAGGCTGAAGAACACCCTACTCAAGAATGAATGGGTCAACCAGGAAATTAAAGAAGAATTAAAAAAATTCATGGAAACAAATGAAAATGAAAACACAACTGTTCAAAATCTTTGGGACACAGCAAAAGCAGTCCTAAGAGGAAAGTATATAGCAATACAAGCCTTTCTCAAGAAACAAGAAAGGTCTCAAGTACACAACCTAACTCTACACCTACAAAAGCTAGAGAAAGAACAGCAAAGAAAGGCTACACCCAGCAGGAGAAGAGAAATCATAAAGATCAGAGCAGAATATCAATGAAACAGAAACCAAAGAACAGTGGAACAAATCAACGAAACTAGGAGCTGGTTCTTTGAAAGAATTAATAAGATTGATAAACCCCTGGCCAGACTTATCCAAAAGAAAAGAGAAAGGACTCAAATTAATAAAATCATGAATGAAAGAGGAGAGATCACAACCAACACCAAAGAAATACAAACAATTCTAAGAACATATTATGAGCAACTCTACACCAGCAAATTTGACAATCTGGAAGAAATGGATGCATTCTTAGAGAAATATAAACTACCAAAACTGAACCAGGAAGAAACTGAAGACCTGAATAGACCCATCACCAGTAAGGAGATTGAAGCAGTCATCAAAAATCTCCCAACGAACAAGAGCCCAGGGCCAGACGGCTTCCCAGGGGAATTCTACCAAACATTTAAAGAAGAATTAATACCTATTCTCCTGAAACTGTTCCAAAAAATAGAATTGGAAGGAAAACTTCCAAACTCCTTTTATGAGGCCAGCATTACCTTGATCCCCAAACCAGGCAAAGACCCCATCAAGAAGGAGAATTACAGACCAATATCTTTGATGAATACGGATGCAAAAATCCTCAACAAAATACTAGCCAATAGGATCCAGCAGCACATAAAAAGGATTATTCACCACGACCAAGTGGGATTTATTCCTGGGATGCAAGGTTGGTTTAACATTCGCAAATCAATCAATGTGATACAAGACATTAATAAAAGAAAGAACAAGAACCATATGATCCTCTCAATAGATGCTGAAAAAGCATTTGACAAAGTACAGCACCCTTTCTTAATCAAAACTCTTCATAGTGTAGGCATAGAGGGTACATACCTCAATATCATCAAAGCCATCTACGAAAAACCCACAGCGAATATCATTCTCAATGGAGAAAAACTGAGAGCTTTTCCCCTAAAGTCAGGAACACGGCAAGGCTGTCCACTATCACCACTGCTATTCAACATAGTACTAGAAGTCCTAGCCTCAGCAATCAGACAACAAAAAGAAATAAAAGGCATCCAAATCGGCAAGGAAGAGGTCAAACTCTCACTCTTTGCAGATGATATGATACTTTATGTGGAAAACCCAAAGGACTCCACTCCAAAACTGCTAGCACTCATACAGGAATTCAGTCAAGTGTCAGGATATAAAATCAATGCACAGAAATCAGTTGCATTTCTATATACCAACAACAAAACAGAAGAAAGAGAAATTAAAGAGTCAATCCCATTTACAATTGCACCCAAAACCATAAGATACCTAGGAATAAACCTAACCAAAGAGGCAAAGAATCTGTATTCAGAAAACTATAAAGTACTCATGAAAGAAATTGAGGAAGACACAAAGAAGTGGAAAAACATTCCATGCTCATGGATGGGTAGAATAAATATTGTGAAAATGTCTATGCTACCTAGAGCAATCTACACATTTAATGCAATCCCCATCAAAATACCAGCAATTTACTTCAAAGAAATGGAACAAATAATCCTAAAATTTATATGGAACCAGAAAAGACCCCGAATAGCCAAAGGAATGTTGAAAAAAAAAAGCAAAGTTGGCGGCATCACAATTCCAGATTTCAAGCTCTATTACAAAGCCGTCATCATCAAGACAGTATGGTACTGGCACAAAAACAGACACATAGACCAGTGGAACAGAATAGAGAACCCAAAAATGGACCCTCAACTCTATGGTCAACTAATCTTCGACAAAGCAGGAAAGAATGTCCAGTGGGAAAAAGACAGTCTCTTCAACAAATGGTGTTGGGAAAACTGGTCAGCCACATGCAGAAAAATGAAACTGGATCATTTCCTTACACCACACACAAAAATAGACTCAAAATGGATAAAAGACCTCAATGTGAGAAAGGAATCCATCAAAATCCTCGAGGAGAACACAGGCAGCAACCTCTTCGACCTCAACCGCAGCAACTTCTTCCTAGGAACATCACCAAAGGCAAGGGAAGCAAGGGCAAAAATGAACTATTGGGACTTCATCAAGATTAAAAGCTTTTGCACAGCAAAGGAAACAGTCCACAAAACCAAAAGATAATGGACAGAATGGGAGAAGATATTTACAAATGTCTAATCAGATAAAGGGCTAGTATCCAAAATCTATAAAGAACTTATCAAACTCAACATACATAAAACAAATAACCCAGTCAAGAAATGGGCAGAAGACATGAACAGACATTTCTCCAAAGAAGACATCCAAATGGCCAACAGACACATGAGAAAGTGCTCAGCATCACTCGGCATCAGAGAAATACAAATCAAAACCACAGCGAGATACCACCTTACACCAGTCAGAATGGCTAAA
>LNAC01000292.1:2401169-2422888 GCA_002007465.1 Ailurus styani
ATCTCTGTCAAATAAATAAATAAAATCTTAAAAAAAAAAAGAACCTCGATGTCCATCAACAGATGAATGGACAAAGAAGATGTTATATATATACAATGGAATACTATGCAGCTATCAAAAGAAACAAAATCTTGCCGTTTGCAACGACGTGGATGGAACTAGAGGGTATTATGCTGAGTGAAATTAGTAAATCAGAGAAAGACAATTATCTTATGATCTCTCTGATATGAGGAACTTGAGGGACGGGGTGGGGGGTGGTGGGGGTAGGGAGGGAAAAAATAATGAAACAAGATGGGATGGGGAAGGAGACAAACCATAAGAGACTCCTAATCTCACAAAACAAACTGAGGGTTACTGGGGGGTGGGAGGGTAAGGATAGGGTGGATGGGTTATGGACATTGGGGAGGGTTTGTGCTATGGTGAGTGCTGTGAAAGGCGTAAGCCTGGTGATTCACAGACCTGTACCCCTGGGGCAAATAATAAAATAAAATTTTAAAAAATATATTTAAAAAAAAGACATGAATCTGCATGTCCAACAGCAAAGAAATCAAAGCAGAATAAATTTTCAAAGAGATTCACATTGAAAAACATTATAATCAAATTGTCAAAAGCCAAAAACAGAGAGACTCTTGAAATCAGCCAAAGAAAAGTGACTCATCACACACAAGAATCTTAGTAAGATTAACATTAACATGTAGGATTAAATAATTATAATATATAATCGTAAAACTATAAAGCCCTCAAAAGATAACATAGGAATAAAACTTCATGACCTTGGATTTGGAAATGGTTACTTAGACATGACAACAAAAGCAAAAACAAAGAAAAATACAGACAAATTGGACTTGATCAAAATTTAAAACTTTTGTGAATCAAACTGAGTGAACTACAAACTGAGTGAAAAGACAACCCACAGCAAGGGAGAAAAGATCTGCAAATCGTACACCTGATAAAGGATTAATATCCAAATCATATAAAGAACTCATACAATGCAACCACAAAAAAAAAAAAAACCACAAGACAAACAAACCAATTTTAAAAATGGGCAAAGGGCGGGTGGCTCACTCAGATAAGCTTTTGACTCTTGATTTCAGCTCTAGTCATGAGCTCGAGCCCCACGTTGGGATCCTGCTTGAGATTCCCTCTCTCCCTCTCCCTCTCCCCCTCCCCACTCACTCACTTTCTCTCTCAAGAAAAAAAGCAAAGGACCTAAACAGACATTTCTCAAAAGATACACAGATGGTCCATAAGCACACAAAAAGTTGCTCCATGTCACCCATCATTAAGGAAACACAGATCAAAACCATATTAGGATGGCAATTATAAAAAACAAACAAACCTAAAATACTAAGTGTTGGCAGAGATATGGAGAAATTATGCATTGCTGGTGGGAATGTAAAATGGTGCGGCCACAGTGGAAGACAGTATGGCGGTTCCGCAACAATTTAAACCTAAAATTGTTATCTGATCCAGCAATCCCATTCCTCGACGTGTCCTCAAAACCACCGAAAGCAGGGACTCAAACAGATCATTTGTTCACCAATGTTCATCACACTATTATTCACAATAGCCAAAAAGTCCAAACAACCCACGTGACCATCAAGAGGTGAATGGATAAATAAAACATCGCATATCGACACAATGGAATATTACTCAACAACAAAATGGAAAGAGGCACAGATACACCCTACAACTTGGATGACCCATGAAAACACTATGCTAGGGTGCCTGGGTGGCTCAGTGGGTTAAAGCCTCTGCTTTCGGCTCAGGTCATGATCTCAGGGTCCTGGGATCGAGGCCTACATCAGGCTCCCTGCTCGGCAGGGAGCCTGCTTCCTCCTCTCTCTCTGCCTGCCTCTCTGCCTCCTTGTGATCTCTCTCCCTCTGTGAAATAAATAAATAAAATCTTAAAAAAAAAAAAAAGAAAAAGAAAAAAAGAAAACACTATGCTAAGTGTAAGAAATCAAGAGCAAAGGGCCACCTATGAGACAACTCCATTTCTAAAAAACATCCAGAATAGGCAAGTCCATAGGGACGGGGAGCAGCTTAGTCACTGCCCAGGGCTGGGGGAGGAGGGAACGGGGAGTGTTCACTGGGCATGAGGTTTCCTGCTGGGATGATGAAAATGTTCTGGAACTAGACAGAGGTGGCACAACACTGAGTGGGCTGAAGGCTACTACTGAATTGTACAATTTTAAGTGGTTTAAATGGTGAATTTCATGTTATATGAATTTTACCCCAATGAAAAATAAACTGTATTTTTGATTTAGGATTTACAAACAACCCAAGGCTGAAGAAGTCCTGTCAAGATATTTCTTTTTCTTTTTTTAAAGATTTTATTTGTTGGGCGGGGGGAGAGAGAGACAGAGAGAGAGCGGGAGCAACAGCTGGGGGAGGGAGAAGCAGGCTCCCCGCTGAGGAGGGACCCTGATGCGGGCCTTGATCCCAGGACCCTGGGATCATGACCTGAGCTAGAGGCAGACCCTTAACCGACTAAGACCCCTGGGCGCCGCAGCCCACACTGCCCCCCCCATCAAGATAGTTCTATACCATAAAAATAGGTTCTATCTTAGATTCCACTCAACTCCTATGGCTTTTTTTTCTTCTCCAACTTCCCAAATGTGTCCCGATGCTTCCATCCCACCTGTTTCAGTCTAGGCCCCCATCTTGGCTTCCTGGAAGCCTCCAGATCCACCTTCTTAGCCGGTGTCCTCGCCTCTAGTGAGCAAGCGTGACCCCGTTTAAATGACTCCCCACGGCCCCAGGAGCCCGCCTCACTCCCTCATACAGGTAACCGCCGCGAGAGACCGCGGCTGGTTCTCACGTGTGAACAAGGGGAAACACCCAATGTACATAAACGGAAAGCACGAGTCACGGGAACTGCGTGATATTGGGGGCTGGGAAGGAGGAGCAGGTGGAGTCACAGATCAGGAGCGGAGGGGAGGCCGGGGTGGGGGTCGAGGTCCGACGTCCGGGAATCTTACTGCTCAGGCACGGGGGCCCAGCAGGGATAAAGGACGGGGGTGCATTAGACAGACCCGGAGACCGAAGCAGGACTCACCATCTCCCAGAAGTACACGGCCATCTGAGCTCTGTTCAGTAGCAGTGCCCAGAGGAGCAGGTCGCTCCAGGGCGCCTGCCCGAGGATGGCGTCCAGCATGAGCTCAGAGGGCGCCGGGCCTGAGAGCAGGCCCTCCTGCAGGGGAGGGAGGCGGAGTGAGGACCGACCCCCACCTGACTCGGCCCAACCATCAGCTGCACCCCAGTCCAGGCGCAAAGCCCCAGACCCGCCAGTGCCTCCCCGCCGCTCCCCGCCGCCAGGCTCGCGGGCCTGGTCCTTACACTCTCCCTGCAGCCTTGTCCCCGGGGGGGGTCCCCGGCGCTGGACCGCGGCGCGCACATCTCCCCCAGCAGCATCCGCAGCACCTGCCCCACGTCGGGGGGTCGGGGCTCCGCGGGGGATTTAAGGACTGGGCTTTTGGTGCCTGCGCCGTGGGACGCCTGGTCCAAGAGGCTGCGGATGAGCGAGCTGGGGGGCGCTGCGCTGTACAGCTGGGTCAGGCGCGTCGGGGTCAGGAAGTGGCCCACGCTGAGGCCGTGGGAGATGAGCAGGCGCACGAACTCGGGCCGGTCGTTCAGGAGGGCGTCCATGAGGGAGGCTTCCAGGTGGACGGACTGGCGGGGGCGGGCCGGATGGGGGCAGAGGTGAGCTCGCAGACAGAGGGCCAGGTGAGGTCCGGCGTTAAGGACGGGAGATGGGGTACAGAGCTGGGAGTGACAGATGGCTGGGCGGGTGGATGGATGGATGGATGGATGGATGGATGGATGGATGGAGGGATGGATGGGAAGCAAGATGGGAACAGATGGACAATTAAGAGAAGGCTGGACGACAACGGAAGAAGGAGCCAGATGCGGAAGTCGGGCAGGGAGGAGACTGCATGCCCCTTGTCAGGATCCACAGCCCCCCGGCCCTGCCCCCTCACCCGCCACTCAATGTCCCCCCCGGAAGAGTTCACTCTGCGCAATGTCCACACGGTTCCAAGCCACAGCCAAACGCAACTCGTCCAGGTAAGCTGAAGCCTCCGAGCTCCCACAAGCTGAAAGAATGAGAGGGAATGGGGGCGAGAAGTCGGGGGCAGGGCGGACTTCAGATCAATGTCCGTTTTGCTTCGATAGGAGATACGTGACACTTAAACCCCAAATAAAGGGGGCGTTGTTGGGTGGCATCTGGGGTCTTTAAGAAGTCAGGCTGTTGCAAGCATAAGACCGCTAAGCCCAGGGCAGAAGGCAGACCAGCGCTTGAGTCCTCAAGAAGGAGGAAAGGGAATCACGTATCCATTTCACACTTACTGATGTAGATTATGGACCAGGCACTGGGAGGGATGGAGAAAGAATCTGGGTACAGGCCCTGGCCTGAAGGAGGTCCTTCCAGAGAACTGTGTCCCGGAACCACCTAACTACCCTCCGAGGGACTGGTGCCCTCTGAGACGGGCACGCGATGTGCTAAGGGGAGGCTACCTCACGGAGCTGTGCAGTGACCCCGGGGGGCCTCCTGGAGGAGGGGCATGGAGGTGGGGCTTCTGAAAGATGGACAGGATCTGGAGGTGTGTGTCTAAGATGAGAAAAGAAACTTCAGGGCAACAGGAGCAGCCTGAGCCAAGGTCTGCGTGCAGGCAAACACTGGAAGGGACGGCAAATGTGAGTCACTCTGATTTCCTGGAAACATAAGGGTATTTGTGAGAAGACAGAGAAGAAAAATGAGCAGCATAAAAGGAGGCGGGGAAAAAATCTGAACAGCAGAGGGGTTCCTGGAGGCCCCAGAGGTCATTAAAAAGAACGAGGAAAAGCAAAAGGTCTTTAAAACTTTGACATAATGGGGCTCCTGGGTGGCTCAGTGGGTGAAGCCTCTGCCTTCGGCTCAGGTCATGATCTCAGGGTCCTGGGATCGAGCCCCACATTGGGCTCTCTGCTCAGCAGGGAGCCTGCTTCCTCCTCTCTCTCTGCCTGCCTCTCTGCCTACTCGTGATCTCTCTCTGTCAAAAAAAAAAAAGTCTTTAAAAAAAACAAAAACAAAAAACAACAAAACTTTGACACATCAATTAACAGATCCAAACATGTACGGTCAATAAGGGGCCAGAAAAATCTGAAGCATCCAGAGAAGGTTCCAAGGAGAAGTCAAGCAAAGTCGACAGAGCTGCGCTCTGAGCACCAAGGAGTTAAGTTTCTGCATCCACTTGCTCCCCATTGATTTCCAAAACAAAGGAGAGTCGTTTTGATTGTTCCAAAAACTGGTGGGACAAGGCACCTAGTGGAGTGCAGATGAGCAACAGGCTCTGAGGCCGGCAGACCTGGGTTCCAGCTCCACCAGTACCAGTGGAGCATCTTCAGGAAAGCCACTGGACCTTGTAAGCCTCTATTCTCTCATCTGTAAAATGGGAATAATCATGGTCCCCACTTTGCAGCATCGTTAACGGCAATAACTGTGGACAGAGCTCCAGAGAGGAATCCGCAGCTGGACCAGCAGAACCTCAAAGGCCAGGGGTTGAGGAAACAGGTCCATAGAGAGGCAGTCACATGCCTAGAACCACGTAACTTTATACACATATTTTATAAGGAGGCTCCATGCTGGCTGTGGAGCCCAACGCAGGGCTTGAACTCACGACCCGGAGATCAAGACCTGAGCTGACAAGAGTCAGACGTTTGACCGACTGAGCCACCCAGGCGCCCCTGTATTTCTCTTCAAAACCCAGAGAAGCGAATTCCCAGTGGGATTTCCTAAGAGTCTATAGATCTCCCTGACTTTCCTCAGAGCTCCAAGACACGAAAAAAAAATTATAATATCTCACTTTCTATTCTGCCTTAACACATCCTTCATGTATCACCTAGACCTCCCCCCACCCTTCACGCTCGCCGGGCCCCACAGGGAGCTCTGAACCGACCTCCCCTGGGTTCTGGATCTTGGGGATGGCCCTTTGTCCCCGCAGTAAAAGAACCAGCCCCCCACCCCGCTCCCCATGCCATCCCGCCCCTCCCTTCCCTGCCCATCCCCCGGCTCATCCTCATCATCGATCCCCAAGTCCCACCCCTCTAGCCACCCCCCCTCTCTGCCCAGGCCCCACCCCCCCTGCAAGCAGGAATGGAGGGTGATGGGCCAGATGCAGCCAAGGCACCATGCCCGGGCTCATGCCACACTCTTAGGAGCACGCACCCCCTCCCCCCTTCCTCCCTCACCGGCTGAAACCCCATGCAGCCAGCTTTGCTATCACTGAGCCCGTGTCCCCCGCGTCCCCAGCTGAGTGGGATCGCGTCTGCTTCTGCAGGCCACAGACCGACAGCGCGTTGGTGCGAACCACCTCTCCCCGGGCCGCCCTCTTTTCTCCCAAGAGCCTGGTGAGTTGGCTTCGGTGAAGTGCATCAGCTTTGCTCCCTGACTGCCATCCGCTCTCTATGGGTCGTGCCCCACCGGAAATGGCATTTTATTAGGAAGAGCTCCCTGGGCGCCTGGGTGGCTCCGTCGGTTAAACGTCACACAGGAAGGGAGGCGCCAAACTGACTTTCCAATTTAGCTCCCTCGGACTCCAAAGTCATAAGTAACCGCTCTCTCTGCCACACCACAGAACATGACAGGTCGCTGGGGTGGGGACCCGGGGCCAAGAACGAATTCTAAACGGACCCTATGCCTCTAGGGAGTTTTTACCTAAGTGGGTGCTTTCCCTGTGAAACTGCTAACACCCCTCCCCACCCTCATGCCCAAAGAGTTCTAGAAATCCCCCTTACCATTTACTCATCCTACCTCCCCATCTCACTAAGTCCAGATTCTAGCTCTTCAAGACCCATTTAAATAGCACCTCGTCCTTATCTCTTTACTGAAGGCCATTCCCCCTTCATGCTTTGGTCCTCAATTTTACTTAAGGTTGTGCCCAAAAAACTCTGGTAGGATCTGCAGTCCTTCAAGGCAAGAAATGGATCTGCTTTAGTCTCTGGAGCCTAGGGTGATGTTTGTTGAATGAATAAACGATCCCCATCCCCAGCCTCTACCAGGTGGCCATTCTGGTCCCTACCTTGGCTTTCATCATCCATTCCTGTAGTAAAATATCAGGAGCTCCTCAGTGGGAGACACTGCTCTGGTTCATCTCTGACTCCCCTACCCTTTAGTGTCTAACATACTGGAGCCATGTAGGAAAGGAAGAAAGGGCGGATGGATGGATGGATGGATGGAAGGATGGACGGATCAAAGATGGGTGGATGGAAGAATGAGTGGTTGGAACTGCCAATGGGTATGAGGATGGACATGTAGAAGGATGGGTGGAAGGCAAGATGGAAGGATGACTGGATGGATGGAGGGATGAAGGATGAATGGAATCATGGGGGAAAGATCAGTGTACACATGGATGGAGGAATGCATGCATGAATCCAACAGAAAGAAAACAATCTGGAATATAATTAAAGTATCCTGGGAAAACTGTCCAAAGAGCACCAAGCAAAGCCCCAAGAAACGCCACCAAGGGGAATAAGAAAAAGGCAAGAGATAAAAAGGAGCCCAACTTCAGATTAGAGAAGATGACGTGCCCAGGCCAGGAAAGGTGTCCAAGGTTGAGCTGAGGGAGGAGGAGAATTTGGGGGTCCAAGACTTACCCTTGACGAGGGCTTTCAAAACAATGGTCTCAAATTCCTCAGGGCCGTCCTCAGATGAATAGACTGTCAGCAGCTCCTTCCGGCCCATGATCCTCTCCACCTGCGGAACACCACGTTCCCCACCCCGCTGCCCAGAGCCGCCCATGCCCTCTCCACAGAGTCACAGGAGACCATCCCCTCCAGGACCTAGTAACCCTCTACTCCCAGAACCTGGCAGTCTGGGTCCCTACACCCTCCCGCTCAAACCCATGAGCCTGGGCCTCCATTCTCTCCCTGGGATCCAGGACTCCCAAGTCCTCAGCGTCATCATCTCGTCAAGACCCGAGGACCCGGGTCCCCAGCTCCCTCCCACCTCAGGATTCAGAGTTGGGCCCCCAGTGTCATACCTGGGCCTGCAGGACTTCAGGGTCCCCTTTGGGGAAGAAACGCTTAATCCGATCCCGGGCGTCACCTCTCCTGCTCCCCCCTCTCCCTGGGGCCAGAGTGTCCTCCAGGATCTCCGCCAGGCAGTCCGCAGCCCCCCCGGAGCCGGCCACCAGGAGGCAGGGCAGCTGAGCCTGGGTGGCATTCTCTATCCGCTACAGGACAAAGGGGGTGGTCTGGTCAGGGAAGGGAGGTGTTTATCCCCCCCGGAGTCCAGACCCCCAGCCCCGTCCTCCCCTGACACTCAGGAGCCAGGAGTCAGGGCCTCCAGCCACCCCCCCACTTAGACCCTATACCTTCAACATCTTCTCATCACCATCGATCAAGAGGAGGAGGACAGGAATGTCAATGCCGGTCCCTGAGGAGAAGAGAGCCGGGCCTGGTCGCCTGCCATCAGCCTTTGCCAGGGACGGGGAAGAACCACATTTCCCATGAGGCCCTGGGACAAACTGGACTCCTGCCTAATCCTGTGTCCTGAGGCTCAGAGGAATTGTCATATCTTTAAGTGGGTGAGGAAGGACCAGAGTTTGAAGACAGCATATACTTGACTTCCCACGGGAGGAAGGGGCTGGGGGCCTGGATTCCTAGGTTCCCAAATGAGGCAGGTATTTATGGCATAAGTCACTCCTGTAGTTGCTTATTAGCCCAGGAGCCAGGAAAGGATGGACGTTTAAACAGAAATGAAGGAAATAAGGGATACAAAGTTCTAGGGGCACCGGGCTGGCTCAGTGGGTAGAGCACGTGCCTCTAGATCGGGGTTGTGAGTTTGGGCCCCACGCTGGGTGAGGAGATTACTTGAAAATAAAATCAAAGAGGGACGCCTGGGTGGCTCAGTCGTTAAGTGTCTGCCTTTGGCTCAGGTCAACGGTCCCAGGGTGTTGGGATCAAGCCCCACATCGGGCTCCCTGCTCGGCGGGGAGCCGGCTTCTCCCTCTCCCACTCCCCCTGCTTGTGTTCCCTCTCTCACTGGCTGTCAAATAAATAAATAAATAATCTAAATAAATAAATACATTAAAAAAATCGAAGAAAGAGAGTGCCTGGGTGGTTCAGTCAGTTAAGCATTCAGTCAGTCCTGGGGCTGAGCCCCACATCAAGCCCCCACATTGAGCCCCACATCGGGTGCCCTGCTCAGCAGGGAGCCTGTTTCTCCTCTGCCCTTCACCCCTCTCCTGCTCTTCTGTCTCCGTCTCTCTCAAAAACAAATAAATAAAATCTTAAATGATAGAAAGAACTATCTAAATACATTTCCAAAACCTAACAGCAAAATCATGTAAGATAGTTTTCTACTAGTTCTATTCCCAGGAAAATAGCAAACAAGACAACATCACTTCTATTCACACTCATCCAGGAGTTTTGAGCTAATGTAGTGATTCAAGGCAGTAAAATTGGAATGCAGATGAGTATTTTTTTTTAAAGCTGAAAGAGACAAAGGACCTCTATTGGAAGAAAACATGACTTAGATTCTCAGAAAATTGGAGCGATCCCACTCAAAATAAATAAAGGTTAATAAGAGAGTTTGGCAAAAGGACTGATTACCAAGAAAATACACAAAAATCAAAAACTTTTCTCCAAACTAGTAATGTTCCTTACCCATGTTTTCATGAAAATTATAAATTACGTAGGAATTAATTCATCCAGAAAGGTATGAGATTTTTATGAGGACGTTGACAAACCTTACTTAAGGACCAGGCTTGAATAAATGGAAAAACAAATACCACGTTAAAATATCAGAAAGTGACATATAAATTCAAAGCAGCTTGGGGAAAGGGGAGGTAGAAGGAGTTTGGAGGTCTTTTCTTTTTTCTTTTTTTTTTAATTTATTTGTTTGAGAAGGAGAGCGAGCATGTGTGAGAGAAAGAGACCGAGCACAAGCAGGGGGAGGGGCAGAGGGGGAGGGAGAAGCAGGTCCCCTGCTCAGCAAAGACCCCGAGGTGAGGCTCCATCCGAGGACCCCAAGATCATGACCTGAGTCGAAGGCAGACGCTTAACTGACTGAGCAACCCAGGTGCCCCTCTTTCTTTTCTTTTTAAGATTTTATTTTTTTAAGTGATCTCTACACCCCACGTGGGGCTTGAACTCATAACCCCAAGATTAAGAGTCACGTGCTCTACTGACTGAGCCAGCCAGGTGCCCCTTTAGTTCTTGTTTTGTTTTGAATTGGAGGCTTAAAACATTGACTTTCAGACTTTCTTCCTTTTTTTTTTTTTTTGACATGTGCATTTAAATCTACAAATTTCCCTCTAGATACCGCTTTGGCCGCATCCCCACAGTGCTCATAGGTCATACATTTCTTACCATCCAGTACACAATATTTTCTGGCCTTTTTTTTTTTTTTCTCTTTTTTGACCCATGGGTTATTTACAGACCACAACTTGTGCAATGATAGGGATGAATCTCACAGAAATAACGTCGAATACAAGCCAGGCTCAAGAACGTGCAGACGCTGGAGGATTCTGTTCACACGCACAGACGCGCGGCCTGAACCCCTCCCCGCGCTATGGAAGGGCAGGGGCGACCCGCGGGGGTGGGAAGGAAAGGGCATCTCGGGCGCCTGGGTGGCTCAGTGGGTTAAAGCCGCTGCCTTCGGCTCAGGTCATGATCTCAGGGTCCTGGGATCGAGGCCCNTCGGGCTCTCTGATCAGCAGGGAGCCTGTTTCCTCCTCTCTCTGCCTGCCTCTCTGCCTACTTGTGATCTCTCTCTCTCTCTGTGAAATAAATAAATATTAAAAAAAAAAAAAAGGAAAAGGCTTCTTGGGGCGGGTGATCGATTTCTTGATCTGGGTGCTGTTGCAGACGCAGGTTCAGTTTCTTCAAATTTCACCGAGCCACCCGCTTTCATTTAGTTTAGATTTTGAAACAAGGTTTTTTTAAAAAACAGAGCAAACAGTGGGAGAAGGTGCTAGACCAAAGGTACCTCCTCGGGCCCTCAATCCCCAAACCTCACCCCGGCCGGACCACAGGGACCCTGAGCCTTAACTCACCGCCCACGCCCGTCTTCTGCTGCGCCACGTAGGACTCAAAGCGCAGGCGGAAGCGGTTCTCCCCGCCCAGGCGGCCGTGGGTGCCGTCGTCCACCAGGAAGAAGGCCGAGTAGTTGTAGTCGAGCGGAAACTGGACCTGGTCCTCGCGGTCGCCACGCCACGGGTACCTCGCAGGGAACGAGCCCTGGGGTACAAGGGGCCAGACCAGAGTGTTTTCCATCAGGACCAGGAGGACAGACACCAGCCCCTCCTCCCTCAGACCCAGATATCCGGGCCCCCAGACCCTCCTCCCTCAGACCCAGATATCCAGACCCCCAGACCCTCCTCCCTCAGACCCAGATATCCGGGCCCCCAGACCCTCCTCCCTCAGACCCAGAGATCCGGGCCCCCAGACCCTCCTCCCTCAGACCCAGAGATCCAGGCCCCCAGACCCTCCTCCCTCAGACCCAGAGATCCAGACCCCCAGACCCCCCTCCCTCAGACCCAGAGATCCAGATCCCCAGATCCTCCTCCCTTGGACCCAGGTGTCTGGGCCCCCAGCCCCTCCTCCCTCAGACTCAGGATTCCCAGCCCCCTCCTTTTCCAAGACTCTAGGTCCCACCTTGGGGTTAGTGAGGGTGTCTCTATTCCGAACCACGCCCCAGGGGGCCACGCCCATGGCCACCACCTTGGTGCCCCCAGTGCTGGCCGTCTGGTGGTCCCGCACAGCCACACCAACGTGCCGGCCGATGCCCCTGTGCAGGCCCCCGGTGACAATCCAGGCCCCTACACAGAGACAGAGAGTGATGGTGAGGTCCAGAGACACGGGTGTGTAGGGACAGAGAGAGGGAAGAGAGAGGGAGACCAAAAGCCCCTCAGAGCTGGAGGGAGACCGCACCCATCCCAGAAAAGTGGGGGAGATGGGCAGGGGCCCCAGGCTCGGGGGGGCACAGCCGGCCCCCAACCTCAGTCACCTGTGCTCTGAGCAGCCCGCACCAGCCCGCGTCGCAGCAGGTCCTGCAGCCAGGTCTGGAGGACGGGGCCCCCCGACCCCCCCAACACTGACACCACCAGGTTCGGGGCCCGGAAGCCCCACGTGCGCGTGACCAGATTATAAACGGTAGCTGGATCCGTGCGGTCGGAGAGCCGGAGGAACTGTGGACACACAGGAGGAAGGGACACGGGGAAAGGGACACAGACAGAGAAGGGGACAGAGACGCAGAGAACAGAGATCCAGACAGAGGATGGGGGGACAGTAACCCAGGGGGAAGTGACAGAGACCCAGAGAGAAGGCAACAGACTTAGAAGAGACAGGGGTGGAGGGAGAGAGATCCGGGGAGAGGGGAAGACAGGGATGGGCAAATGGGGCGGCAGCATTCAGCTGTGGCACCCCCAGACCCTGACTTGGGGGGGGTCCTGACGCATGCAGCCCCGCTCGCCGACCCCGGCCCTGCCCAGACATGCAGGCCTCACATTGCTGGCCTTGCGGCCGGCGCCCAGGAAATCCAGGTCCCCGTAGGCGTCGGTGGGCTTCTCCGTGGTGTGCAAGTCACTGTCCCACACGGTCACCACGGCTGCCCCGAAGGCATCCTCCACAGCCACGGACGGATGGGCGCTGCGGGGACGCCCGCACTGGCACAAGTCTCCTCTGGGGAGGAGGGGGAAGGGGGAGCATGAACCCCAGCCAGGGGCGTCCCTCCACACCCCCGACCCTAAGGCTGCTATAGACACGCCCACACTTCTGCATGCCCCCCCCCCCAGGTAGACGCATAGTACGTGTTGACCCTGGCGCTGCCCCTCACTGGGGAGGAAGAAAAGCGAGAGCCAACTGGCCCGGCAGAAGGGAGCCACGGGGGTTCAAGGCAGCTGAGCGGGGAGGCGGATGGCACCCTGTCACCGCGGCCCGTGCTGCCGAAGCGCCACCAGCCGTCAGGGGCTGCCCCCAGTCCAAACAGACGAGAGCCCGAGAGAGAAAATTCAGAGGTTTCAGAGAGCGCTCAGAGGCAGGGACAACTGTGGGGCTTCAGGCTTCACCTCCCTGAGCCCCCATTTCCTCCCCAGATCAAGACCTCACACCGTAGGGCACCTGGGTGGCTCAGTGGGTTAAAGCCTCTGCCTTGGGCTCAGGTCATGGTCTCAGGGTCCTGGGATTGAGGCCCGCATCAGGCTCTCTGCTCGGCAGGGAGCCTGCTTCCTCTTCTCTCTCTGCCTGCCTCTCTGTCTGCTTGTACTCTCTCTCTCTGTCAAATAAACAAAATCTTTTAAAAAATTTTAAAAAAGACCTCACACCGTGCACTCCGAATGGAGGGCTGCGCACTGGACTCGGGTGGAGAAACCACTCAAGCCCAGTGCCACAGGGACCTTTACATAACCTTGCCTTCCTCGGCTCTCCTGACTACTGTCAAGGAGGGAGGCTTTGCTGGGCACTAGAATATCTTCAAGGCCTGACCCTTCACTACTCTTTTTTTTTTTTTTAAGTTTATTTATTTAAGTAATCTCTACACCCAACGTGGGGCTCGAACCCATGGGCCAGAGATCCAGAGTCACCTGCTCCCACCAACGGAGCCAGCCAGGCGCCCCGATTTGTCTTTTTTTTTTTTTTTTGAGATTTTACTTATTTATTTGTCAGAGAGATAGCAAGAGACAGAGGCAGAGGGAGAAGCAGACTTCCTGCACACCAAGGAGCCTGATGATGATTTGATTCCAGGGCCCTCGGATCATAGCTGAGCCGAAGGCAGACGCTTAACTGACTGAGCCACTGATGCGTCCCCTCGTCTCTTTTTTTAACAGAGAGAAGGCTCTGAAAATTGGGCTGCCAACACGGTCCAGTTAGAAGGGGAATACCTTCATTTGCTTCTCATTGTGATGGTGTTTTGTTGTTTTTTTTTTTTAAGATTTTTTTATTTATTTGACAGAGAGAGACACAGCGAAAGAGGGAACAGAAGCAGGGGGAGTAGGAGAGAGAAGCAGGCTTCCCTCGGAGCAGGGAGCCCAATGCGGGGCTCGGTCCCAGGACACTGGAATCATGACCTGAGCCGAAGGCAGACGCTTAATGACTGAGCCACCCAGGCGCCCGTGATGGTCTTCTATGGCTTGTTTCTTTCTCTTTGTGACAAATGCAAGTTTTTTCATTTATGATAATCATCGACGAAACTTTTGTTTCTCTTAAATGTACAAGCAGCCCTCGCATCCCTTAAATAAATGGACAAGTAGGATGGGCCTCTGAGTTTTAAAGAACAAGCAACATAGGTTTGGGGAACGAAGAATTTACTTGAAAATGTGTCCACATCTCTTTGGTCCCTGATTCCAGAAGGGGTTTCAGATAGTGGAGGAGACCCCAATTTATAGAAGCAGAGTGAGTCTTGACTTAAGGACCAGTTTCACAGAAGAATACCACCCGTGGACATGGAGCTTTTAAAAGCTTGTAAAGACACTGAAAGAATGGCCATCAATCCACACCCGGGATGAACAGAATACACTCAGCCTGGCTCTTGGTGCAGTGAGTACAGTGAAGGACACATCCTTTCTCATTTCTGAGTCTACCTCCAGGGACCTGGCATGCCTCAGTTTACCCTCTTGGTCCTTGTACTTATCTCAATCCCATCCCTGGACCCCCTCATTACCTTCCATCTACTTCCCACTAGTCCTTGTAGATAAAATCTCTGCATGGAATGTCCCAGAACCTAAGCTGTCTACTCTAGTTGACCTTAGCCACATGTGGCTCGTTACATTTAAATAAATCAAAGTTAAATACAATTAAAAATACAGTCCCTAGGTTGCTCTAGTCACATTTCAAGTGCTCAGGAGCCACATGGGGCCAGTGGCCGCCATATTGGATATGGATATAGAATATTTCCCCCATTGCAGAAAGTTCTGGGGGACAGACTGGGCAGACTCCCCACTCTGCACTTCTCACCTCCTACCTCTCTTCCTCTGTGCAGCCGCTGAAGCTGAAACTGTTCCCAAGATCAGCAATGACCAGCATATACCCAAACACAATGGCCTCTATTCAGGTCTCGTGTGACTATCCCAAAATGGCACTGGTCAAGCTCAAAGACCGATTCTAAAAAATCTTTTCCTTCCCTTGGCAGGGCTCCCCTGCTCCCCTGCCTGCCTTGTCCCTGCCGCACCGGTGGCTTTTGTCTTTCTCCGTGCCTCCCTCGAGTGGAGGTGTTCCCAGAGCCTCGACCATAAGGCTTCCCTGCATGGGTCTCAAAGTTGATGCCGCAGGGGCCAAGCAGGTAAATTAAGGGAAAGAAGCATCGGGTGGAGGAGCGCCCGGGTGACTCAGTCGGTTAAGGATCTGCCTTCGGCTCGGGGCATGATCTCAGAGTCTGGGGTTCGAGTCCCACGCCTGCTCAGCAGGGAACCTGCTTCTCCCCCCTGCTACTCCCCCTGCTTGTGCACTCTCTCTCTCTCTCAAATAAAATAAAATCTTGAAAACTAAAAAACAATAAAAAAATAAAAATTCCGTGCAAAAAAAAGGCCACAGAGTTGCCAGTACAGCTTCCCCAACTTCACACGCCCCCCTGGACACTTCTCCTCCTTCCACAGTCTCAGTTACCATCTACAGCTAAGACTTCTCGAACGCTGGACAGAAGTCCCAGACCCAGTCTGCAGCGTCCCCTCGTCCCCTCCCAGGCCCCTGACACACGAAGGCCCACGCTGAGCTTGGGAATGTTCCCCAGACCCGCTCGTCCTCCTGGATTCCCCATCTCGGGGACAACCCCACTGTCTCCCGGGTCCCAGACCAGATGTCCGGGAGCCATCCTTCCCCCTCCTCCTCCCCTCCTCCTCCTCGAATCCAGCAGTCCCAAACTCCTGTCTCCATCCCCACCCTGTGTCCCCACAGGGGTGGCCTGGCTCAGGCCTCTTCCCATCCCACCCAGACCTCAGCCCAGCGCCTTCCATGGCTTCTCGAACTCCTCTTCATCCTCACACAGCCCCCGGAGGCTCTGTCCACACCCGGAGCTGATCCCGCCCCTCCCACTGCTCCCCAGCACCCCAGGCCAAGGTCCGGGCCCTAGAGGCCCAGTGACGTCCATGCTGCCCTCCTCCAGGGAGGCCTGCTGCACCTTGAACTTTGCACATGTTCTTCTCACATCTTTGAATCCATGCTCTTCTCAACCTGCTGCCTGTTCATCCTTCAAACGCCACCTCACCGGCCCCTCCTCCTCCTGAAGCCGCCTATGACACCTGTGTCCCCTCCCCAGCCTTAGCCAGACCGGCAGGGGCCCAGCGGCTCGACCTTCAGAGCTCCCATCTCTCTGCCACTGTCCTCCTCCTGCCAGACCAGAGGTCCCTACACTGCCCTGGCCATGCTCCCCATCAGTAAAAAGGTTTGGAGCACTCGCCCGCATAACGTCCACCCGTTTACTTAGGCGTCACTGCAAGCCCCGCTGCACTACGCTGCCCGCACTCACTAAGTGAGGAATGATGACATCTCCCAGGCCCCCAAAGATGGTCTTGAAAACAACTTCAAAGCCAAAATCCACGGCAGAGACCATCCCTGAAGGCTGAGAGCTCTCCGAGGTAGGCAAACGCCACATGGGCCTCCTGCAAGTGCCCCCGGCCACCGAACCCAAGCACGGGGCTCCCTCAGGAGGAGCTGCTGCCTCCCAGGGGTCACTGTGGCCACGTTCCAGCACCAACCACATGCTGGGCCCCGTTCTAGAAAGTCACAAGCAGGCGCTTGTTGAAATCCTCATAATAAATGAGGAGTTAGATACCACTAGGTAGGGCCTGTTTTTATGTGCAGGTGACAGATGAGGCCCAGAGAGGTAAAACGGTTTACCCAAAGCCACACAGCACCTGCCCCAGGTGACCCCTGAACCCTGCCAGGGCCGGTGCTCCTGATGATTACCTTCTCTTGGGAGCACTGAACGCAGGCTTCTTGGAATGAACGAATGAAAGAGTGAATGAATGAAACAAACAGCCGAAAGAAAAAGAAAGTGAGGCAAGAAGACACAGAGAAGAGACGCAGGGAAGGAAAGAAACAGAACCAAGCCAGGGGCTTTAACACTGACCGTTACCGAAAGGAAACTGGAAAGAGTCTGCAGGACCCAAACCCTCCCCCGTGGGAGAGCGCCACCAGAACACGCCCTTGGAAGTGACCGCAGTGACAGAAGTGGGGGGGGAGGGGGGAACAACGATGGGCTGGGTCAGCGGGCCGGAGAGGCTCTGGGGACTCTCCCGGGTCGACCCCAGGGGCGAACTCCTCACCCCGCATCTGTGGGGTCAACGACGAATGTCGTGCACGTCTTCTTCTTGAAGATCTTGGGGATCCAGCTCTGGGGACGGGAACAAGGGGTGGGAGGGCTCCAGCTCAGTCCAGTGGATACGAGTCCCCCGCCCCGCATCCTTCCCCGGACCCAGGAGTCCGGGACCCCAGCGCCTTCCTCCCCCAGCCTCCCTCCTATCTGTCCCCAAGCCCCAGGAGTCTGGAGCCCCCCAACCTCCGAGACCNCTCCAGCCCCCTCCCCCCTGGGAACCAGGAGGCCGAGCCCGGGAGTCCGGCCGCTGTACCTGCTTCTTTTCCGGACCCACCATGCTGCCGCAGCCGCCGCAACCTACCCGGCTCCCCACATTCCCTCCACCAACCCCGATTCCAGACCCGCCCAGGACAAACCAGATCCGCCACTTCCCAGCCGGGGCGGGGCCAGGTCTGGGGGGCGGGGCGTCCTGCTGATGCGTAAGCGAGAGGCGGGACAGAGGGTCTGCCGGGCCGCCAGTGGGAGACCCAGAGGGGGACAGAGAGCCAGAGAAGGGGGGACAGCGAGCCAGAGAAGGGGGACAGAAACCAAGAAAAGGGGTGCCAGAGACCAGAAAGAGACAGAAATCCAGAGAGAGGGGACAGAGACCCGAGATGGAATGCCAAAGATAGGGAGGGGGTACATTAATCCACGGTGGGGGCGCACAGAGACTTAGGTAGGAGGCAGAGAATCAGAAAGGGGGTATACAGAGATTCAGGGGGTACACTGTCTCAGAGAGAGAGAGAGAAAGACAAAGAGCTGGGTGGACAGCAGACGCTCCGAGTGGCAGGAAGACAGCAGAATCCTGTGGTGGGGAAGAGTGGGTGGCAGAAGTGAGAGAGGGAGACCCCTAAAGAGGGCTGGGGACCCAGAGGGCCAGGGTGATAGTGACGGGCTGAGGAGTAGGAGGTGGTGACCCACAGACAGGCAGGGCCACGTGTCTCCTGGCTGCTCTGCCGGGGCAGCGGCAGCCTAGCTGGGTAACCCGAGCCCCCCAACCCCTGCGCTGTATTTATAGCCCTGGCCTGGCCTCCTGCCCTTGGCTCCAGGGACAGGAGGTCACAGGTGCGTGTGCTGGAGCGAGTTCCTTCCACCCCCGTCCAGGGCCTCCATACTGTCATCCACCCTCTCGGCAAAGGCTCCCGTTCTGGCCAGAAACTCCCCAGAATCCAACCCCCAATCCTTCCATGGCAGGGGTCTCTCCTCTCGGATGGGTCCCTCCGGCCCCCACGGCTGCCTTGGGCTCCCCCCAACTTGGCCCATAAAGGTCCAGCATTATCTCTGCAGCTGCCAAACATGAACTTGTTGGCAGTACCAAGTCAAGTCCTTGGCCCACACTCCTGGCCAAGTGGAGACCCCTTCACCTGCCCCTTCCCCAGCTCCGGGAGGAGGAGGAATAGGAGGGGAGGGGCAGGTGGGGACTGACCCAGAATAACTCAGGGCAGAAAGTAAATTTAGCCACAGAGAGGGGGAGGAGAGAGACCCTATTGGCTGGGAGGTGGGGAGGGAGGGCCGGAGAGGGGGTGAGGGGGGTCCAGCAGTGAGGGCCTGGAGGAAGACACACAGGCAGAGGCAGCGCGGGGACACAGCAAAGGAAAGACAGCAGCAGAAAGAACCAGAAGGACCCGAAAAGGGGCAAGGACTACAACACTCGCCACAGAACCGCAGAGGCAGCTGGAGCCAGCCTTGGGAGAAGCTCTGCTGCCCGTCCGTCCCCATGGGCCACCGGGGGCCATGGCTGCACACTTGCCTCCTCTGGGCAGCCGTGGCCAGCCTGCTCCTCCCCCCTGCCATGACCCAGCAGCTGAGAGGGGTTGGGCCGGGCCCCAGCAACTGGAACAACAATGCGGGAGTCGTGGGGCCCTCAGAGGACGTGTCCAACGACTTTGGCCACCATATGCACAGCCACAGAGGTGAGAACGAGGATGTCTCCAGGGAATACAGTCACGGAGACCACAGGTACCAAGACCACGAGGTCAGAGGAGAGAATGTCCCCGGTGAGGAGGTCTCCACCGAGCATGCTCGGCAGGCCCATGGGCGCAGAGGCCATAGGAATGAAGATGTGGATGATTCAGACGAGCCCGGGCCCCACTTTCCCAGTCACAGAAGCCACGGCCACCAGGACGAGGATGAGGATGAAGTTGAGCCCACCACGGATCGCCATCATATCATCAGGCACGTACATGGAGGCCACGGAGAAGAGGACTATGAAGATGAGGAGGAAGGGGTGGTCTCCACTGAGTATGGACACCAGGCCCACAGGCACCAAGGCCACGGGAGGGAAGAGGATGAAGATGCCTCAGATGAATATCCCCATCACGTCCCCAGCCACAGACAGCAAGGCCACGGAGAAGAAGAAGGTGATGATGAGGACGATGTCGTCTCCACTGAGTATGGACACCACACCCACAGGCACCAAGGCCACGAGAGGGAAGAGGATGAAGACCTCTCAGATGAACACCATCATCACATCCCCAGTCACGAACACCAAGGCCATGGAGAAGATGAGGAAGAGGATATGTCCACTGAGTATGGACACCAGACCCACAGGCACCAAGGCCACGAGAGGGAAGAGGATGAAGACCTCTCAGATGAACACCATCATCACATCCCCAGCCACGGACACCAAGGCCACGGAGACGAAGAAGATGAGGATGAGGATAAGTTCACCGAACACTGGCACCAGATTCCCAGACATACTCACCTTGGAGACGAGGAGGAAGACGAAGAGGAGATCACAGTCACGTTCAGCCACCACGTTGCAAGCTCCCAACACCCAGCCCCCGAGAGCACTGAGGAGGACGCCTTTCCAGATGACTATCAGTCAGCAGTCCCTGACCGTCACCACCACAGGGTCCTCAAGGACGAAGATGAGGACATCTCTGACACGCTTGGTCACCAGGCTGCCAGCCACAGGCAACAAGGCCACCAAGACGAAGGGACTGGCCACCGAGGGTCTGTGGAAGATGAGATTAGCCACCAGCCCCTAGAACACATGGAGGTCAAGGACAGTAGCCATTTGAGGGAGAGAGATTCTGAGGAGGAAGAGGATGAGGAAGAAGACCAGAGCTCCCATGAGGAAGATGATGAAAGCTCAGAACAGGGAGAAGAGGGCACCTACCATGGCAGCCTGGACCAGAAGGATGAAGAGGATGAGGAGGAAGGTCATGGCCTCAGCCTGAGCCAGGAGGAAGAGGAAGAAGAGGAGGAAAAGAAGAGGGAAGGGAGGGCTGAGGTTGAGGCCCCGCTGAGCCAAGACCACCCTGAGGGGGAAGAGGAGGAGGAGGAGGGGCTGGAGGAAGAGGAGCTCCCCTTCACCATCATCCCTAACCCACTGGCCAGGAGGGAGGTGGCTGGAGGTGGCTCCAGTGAGGAGCAGAGTGGCGAGGACATGGGTAAGTGGTCTGGCCAGGTGGGGGCGGGGAGGAGCGGAGGCGGCCCGCCTCACTGCTGCTCTCCTGTCCCCACAGATCTGCAGGGGGCCCAGGAGTATGGGAACTACCAGCCCGGGTCCCTGTGCGGCTACTGCTCTTTCTGCAATGTGAGTGCCCAGCCCAGCTCCATCCTCCAGGCAGTCCCTGGAATTTGTCCCCAGGCTCTAAGGTGCCTGGGGACAGCTCTGAGCAAAGGTGGGGGAGCGTCAGTGCCAGGCGGAGAGAGAGACGCTTCTGGGGCCATGCGGTGGGCAGACTAGAAGCCAGCAAGCTGGGGAGGAGGCTGGGGCAACGGTCCAGGAGGGAGTGGGGCCTGCGCTGTACCCGCAGACCGAGTCGGGGGCAGGCGGAATGGGGCTGGGGCCTGGCAGGCTGTGGGGGGAACAGGGAGAAGGCCTGAAGAGAACGCCCACAGGTCCAGCCCACAGTGACAGGGGGATGTGGTGTCACCTCGCAAGAGGGGAACGAGTGGGAAGCTGCTGAGCTCAGTGTGGGAGGGAACGAGCGTGGGGAGCTGGGGAAATTTCCGGGGGGGGGGGATGGGGTGGAGGGCTGGCGGGCGGCTCCCAANCAAACCAGAATCCTCCCGTCCCCAGAGATGCACTGAATGTGAGAACTGTCACTGCGACGAGGAGAACATGGGGGAGCACTGCGACCAGTGCCAGGTGACACTTTCCCCGGACCCAGGTTCCACCAGGCCCCAGGACGGCCAGGGGCCCCCTGGGCACCTTCAGTCCCAAATCCTGGCCTCTGCCCTCAGACTCACCCAACCCTCCATCCCCATCCCTGGTGGCACCCTGACTCCACACTCCATCCCGCCTCTGACCTTCACCTCCCACTCGGGCCCCTGTCCGGCAGCCGCCCCCACCCCGGCTCCGCCCCGACCACGTCTCACGCTTCTGTCTCTCCCCATCCCCGCCCCAGCACTGCCAGTTCTGCTACCTCTGCCCGCTGGTCTGCGAAACGGTCTGCACCCCGGGTAAGCCGGGCAAACTCCGTGGAGGCGGAGCCCAATC
>LNAC01000292.1:2423066-2436058 GCA_002007465.1 Ailurus styani
GCAGGACGCTGAGGTCTGCTTAGCAGGCAGGGGGTGGAAGGTTGAAGGGCGTGCCTAGACACGAACGCGCAGGGCCGAAGCAGGTAGAATGGGAAGAAAAGGGGCTTCAGGAGAATGGGAACATCAGGAGCAAGGAGAGAGGCGCAGGACCTTGAAAGGAGTCCCAATAGAAGGAATTCAATTTAGGGAAGGAATTAGGAGAAAGGGGCTCAGAGCTAGTCCAGGTTCCGGATTCGGTGAATCGGCGGCCCTCTAATTTCGCCTGTGGTGTACCGCTCAAGCCTCTTATCTTTTCTCCCACAGGAAGCTACATCGACTACTTCTCCTCCTCCCTGTACCAGTAAGTGTGTGGAGGGGGGGCAATTTGAGGGCCCTGTTTAGAGAGGCGCAGTCCGCTGAGTGACCGGACGACCCCGGGACTCCATTGCCCTGTCGGTAAAAAACGGGCAGGTTAACATCCCCATCGAAGCGCCTGGGGTGAGCTCTGGGCACCTGGGCTCTCTAACCTCTGCGTCCTCCTCTCCAGAGCCCTGGCCGACATGCTGGAAACTCCAGAAGCCTGACCATCATCGGGCCGCGGCGCAGACGCACCTGCCCGGCCCTCCGACCCCTCCACGAGCCATATTTATTGAATTGCAGTATGAATAAACATGCTCCCCGAAACCTCGTTTTCAGGCGTGGGGTCCGGACTCTCGGGGCACCAGGGAAGGCGCGGGCGGGGACTGGGGACTCGGACCCGGGGGTCGGAGGGAGGCGTGGTCTGGCCTCCCGCCTTCCTGAGGAGGTCGGTTTCCCTAAGGTCCTGACAAATAAATCAGTCAACACGGGAGCTTTTTGAAACAGTTCTCTTTACCCGTGATCACTGAGTGACGCCTGGGGCAGGGAGACCGACCAAGAGTCTCGGGCGAGGGCTCCCCACCGTCCTCCCTCCCCCCACGCCACGTCGCCCAGCGGCATCGTGGAAAGAGGATTCTCCCATGCAAGCCCCCGGAGCCGGAGGGGAACCGGGGGCGCAGTCCTGCACCCCCTACCCCCGGGGCACGGACACGGCCACAGCACGGGGGGCGGAGAGGCCCCGGGGACACGAGACACTGGGGAGGAAGAAGGGACTCCGTCCGCAGCTGACCCCAGGCACCGGCGACCAGACGCGGCGGGCGGGGATGAGTGGCACATGGGGCGAGGCTTGTAGCAGCGAGTCCCCCCTCCCCTCCTTTCGGACGAAGAAGGAAGACTTGGGCCCCGCGACTGGGGAGGAGAAAGGGGAGCGGGCAGCCTCTCCTAGCATGCGGCCCGGGAGGGAAGCCCCGCTCCCTTCCCGCGGGGAAAGGGCACCCATCTCCCATCGGAAACTGATCAATAAATTACAAAGTAGAGAAAAGGGAGGCGGAGGTTTGGGGCGGGATTTCTTCCTGCCCTCTTCGTTCCCCCTCTCAGTCCAGTTCGTGTGGTTTGGTCCAGGCCCAGTCCTTTTGTGAGGCGGGGACGCGCACTCCCCGCTCGTCTGTACAGATGGTCCAGTCCGCGGCGCGAGCTCCCCCGCCCGCTCTCCCCGGCGAGACCATACTCTGGGCAGGAGGGGGAACAGCCCAGCCTCTGGAAGGTTCTTCCATCCGAGTGAGGTCACCTGCATTGACGCCGGGGGGCAGTACGTGGAGCAGTGAAGATCCACTGTGCCGCCCCGAACCCCCAAGATCGCCCAGGACAGTCCTCACCTGGAGGCCTACACTAGCAGGAGTAGGTCCGGACCGAAACGCCGTCTGCCCGGGAGCTCCCAGAAGTCTGGCCTAGAGGGAGAGCGAGCAGTGGGTTGGTCTGGTGCGCGGGTGTTTCTCTCTCACACTCACTCACACACATGCAGCAGGGTTTCTCTGATCTTCAACCCCAAGCGTCCTCTCTTTGATTTCCCTTCCCGCAATGACAACGAACACCTGGCTCCACGCCGGTTTCCCTCCCCTTCCCGCAGCCGTGGATTCATCTAAGGTGCCCCAGGTGACAGTGGGCAAATTCATCTGCCACTTCGGAGAGGGGATGCGGGGTTAATCCACTCCACACCCGGAGGAGGGAGTTGGCAGGCTGAGCAATCCACTCGTCATGGGTCGGGGAGAAAGGACTAGGCCATTTCAGAACCTGGAGGGAGGCTTCTGGAATGTAGAGTTGGTACTTTGCCCACCCCGAGCAAGGGGGAGGGGGGAGGGGCTGTCCCCTGGGGAGCCGCCCACCTTCGGGCTGCAGCTTGCGGAGAGGGAGCCCGGGAGATCCCAGGGCCCCCGCTGCGGCCGAACGAAAGTTGGGGGGCAACATCTCAGCTGAGTCTGGGGTTACGCCTCGGAGGTCCTTCTCTCGAAACATCTTCCGCCAGGACGGGGAGCGGCTGAAGGACTTGGCGCTGTCCTAGGTATAGGGGCCGGGCCGGCGATGAGCGACCTGGCCGGGTTCTGACTCAGCCCCCTCCTTTCACTCCGCCCCCCTCGGGCCACAGCTCTCCGTTAGCCCCGCCCCGCCCTAGTCCCGCCTCATCCTTCAGCTCAGACCCCGCAGGTGCAGCTGGCAGCTGAGCCTCCACGGGGCTGAGCCTCCACGGGGTCTGAACCTCCCCCGGGGCTGCCGCTGCGCCCACCTCGTCCAGCCGCCTGTCGGTGCCCAAGGAGATGAGGTTGCTGAACTCCTTCTCCAGGAGCTGCCGGGCCTGGGGACAAGAGGTGGAAGAAGGGTGGCAGCGTGCAGTCTGCGAGGTGGGGGGGTGCCCCGTGTGCCCCGGGCCGAGCGGCAGCTCACCTGCGCATTCTGCGTGGGGATCTGCAGGAGCAAGGCCAGGTCGGAGTAGTCGAAGGTCTCGTCCAGGGCGAGCAGCGCCCCGTGCACCCCGCTCTCCGTGAGGTTCGTGGCGAACTCCTTCAGTCCCAGCCCGGACACCCAACCCATGACCCGCTCATTGGACCACACCATCACGTCTGGGACAGAAGGGGCTCTCAGCGGCCGGCCGTGCTAATTTAGCCCCTACGTCTCCTCCATTTCCGCTTTTCTGGCCACGCCCCCTGTGCAGGCTCCGCCCCTCACCCAAAGCCCGTGTTTCTCCTCCTGCCCCCTCCCTTAATCACACCTCCTCCTCACCTGCCCCACACTCCTGCACCTGGCGTGAGGGGGGTGGGGACGGCTCCTACGCTTCTACTCACCTCGGATCTGGGTCTGACTCTCTTCCCGCCTCCGCTCCAAGTCCTTCCGGTCATAATTGAGCCGTTTCAGGCACATGATCCCATAATGCAGACTCACCCTGCGCAGAAGGGAAAGCGGGGTCACAGACGAGCCTCCACGACTCCGGTGGCGGCTGCTGCTTCCCTCCTCACTGGCTGTGGTCTTCCGGGAAAGGCTGGGGAGTTGTTCCACTGGGTCAGTTTTGGGGGCCGCTGACCTTCCCAGGACTTGGGGTATTTTCAACAGGCAGTTCCTGTTGGATAACCTGGACAGGGTGCGGGGTCGATGAGCCAAGCTATCTGAGGATTTGGACTTTTCCTAGCGGGACACCTTATTGGTGGAAGGGACACAGAAGTCAGGATTTCCTGAGAAGCCGGGCTAAAGGGCCAAAGATCGTCCAAGGACGTTGCCATCACCAGTCCCACTGGCCAAAGACTCTCTAGGAGTGAGGCTTCCCCTAGGACTGTCCCCCTTGGCCAGGCAGCCCCCACCTGTGGAAGCTGTCCACCATCTTGAGTTGGCCCCGGAGCTCCTTCTTGTTAAGATGATCTAACATGCGGGCGTCCACCAGCGACTCCATGAAGTAGCTGCGGTACTGGGGCAGCCCCAGGCTGGGCAGCCAGTCGTTCCCCACCCACTCGTGGTTCATGTCTCCATATGCCAGGATCTGGGGCCATGGGCAGGTGGGGGAGGGGTCAGGCCCTCTGACCCCTTCCCATGTATGTATGAAAGGGTACGCTCCAACCCCCTGACCCGAGGTCGTTCCTTCCACCCCACCTTAGGACACTGGTCAACCTCTGCTCAGGACAATGGACCAATCCAGTGGTCTCCTACTCCTTCCTAATAACAGAATAGACCCTTGTCTACTCGGAGCGGGTGGCCTGGGACCCGCAGCCTCACCATCACCTGTGCACTGCCGGGACTACAGCCTCTCAGACCCTGCCCAGGCTGCGGAAGCAGAAGCTGCATGCCCACCACAGCTTAAAGCTACCCCAACAGTCAGGGGCGAGAAGCACCAGTCTAGCATTGTCCCAGCTCGGAACAATGGAGCAGTCCAACATCGCTCCTCCCCCAAGACGGGACAACGGATTCTTCCAGTGTAGCTGGCCCCACAACAAGCGATAATGGAGCCCTCCCGTCACTCTCGCACTGTCCAAAAATACTAGTCTCATGCTACAGCTGGCCCAGGACACTAGTCACTCCCTTTAGCAAGGCAACAATCAACACCTCCCCGAGACCTGAAGCCTAGCTCTGCCACCTCTGGGGAGCTCCTGCCTCTCCCTTCGAGAACAAAGTGTAGCTCCTCCTCCCCCCCCAACTTCTCAGCCTGACCTGCGGCCCCTCTCTAAGATGCTTCCCCCTTTGCCCCAGTACACTGGAACAGCCCCACTCCCCCTAGATCAGAGAGAAAAGGTCTCCCCCTAGTTACAGCAGTGGAACAGCCCCTGGGGCCCCCGCAACCCACGATAATGTAATGGCCCGAGCCCCCACGCTAACAATGGACTAGTCCAGGCTTCTCCACCGACACCCCTCCCCGAGCCACAGTGAGACAGTCCAGAGCCCGGCTCCACGCAGCGCCCCCCCGCGGTGATGATGGAACGCTCCGGCGAGGGGGCGGGGCTTGGGGGAGGAGGGGCGCGCATGCAGCGTGCACAACCTGTTCATGCGCCCACGTCCCACCCCGCGCCCCCTACCTGCTCCCAGCTGATCTCCTTGGTCTCCTGACCCGTTAGTGGGAAGAGGGGAGAAAAGGGGTGGGTTAAGGGGCCGGTGGAGGAGGGCGGGAGGAACGAACAGACGGACGAACAGCCAGAGATTCGCCCCCCCACCCCTCCCCAGGGAGAGTTAGTGCCACCCCCGAGGCCGCCGGCAGGGGTTACTCACAGGCTTGGTCGTGGCCGTCAGGGACTCCATCTCCTCGTGTGTCATCCACACGTTTCCTGTGGACTGAGGGGCAAGGGGTGTTATGGGGGTTGAGAGAAGGCTTCTGGATGGGGGAGGGGTGTTCCTAGAGGCCCAGGCCAGGTCCGCTTATATAGAACCCGCTTTCTGCCTGGGAAAGGCCAGTCGCTGCTCCGGGCCAGGCGGTGAAAGAGAAACCGAACGGTCATTTATTGAGCACCTGCTATGTACCAGGCAAAAGAACGTGGGCTTTGAGGTCGGGCAAGTTCAAGTTTGAACTGAGGCCCTGCCCGGGTGTTTGGCTGTGTGGCCCTGAGCACAGCATCAGTTCTCTGACCTCTCGCAGGTGTACAGAGTGACGTTCAGAACGAGGTGGCAGATACAGCTCTGTAGCTCCTCATGAGAGCCAGGCCGTTGGAGGGTCGGGGACACACGAGGGGAAATTTGAAAATGGACAGAAGAGATGAAACTGACAATAATGGTCAGTTTCTTAGGTATAAGGGCGCGGTGGCTGCGTGGGAGAACGTTCTTATTGTTCGAAGATGCCTGATGAAGTAATTTTGGGGGCTAACAGCTAATGATGTCCACAAACTACAGTGGAGGGTCTCAGATACACACGCGCGCGCGCGCGCACAAAAAGCAAGTCGGGCAAGGAGTTAACAATTGCCGAACTGGGCACGGCACACAGAAGTTTGGGCACACAACAAAAGGATAAGCTATTAGAAGGCCATAAACACTGGGAGGAAAAATTAGGTGTTAATATGCAGGGGTGATGGGACAAGTGACTAGTTTAGTCGCTGAGTCAGGGAGGCTTCTTGGAGGCGGTGACATTTGAGCTGAAACCTCCAGGATGAGAAGGAGAGACGCGGGGGCGGGGAGGGTGGCGGCGGGCTGGTCAGGACTTTGTAAGGAACCATATGAATTCGATTTCTCTCCCGGATGGGGATGGGGTCCTGGTAGAGGGGAGGCAGGGAGAACTGGGAAGGGGCTCCCCGCCGGTGAGAGATAATCCAATCCAGCTGAGACACAAGGGGGAGAGGGTCTGCGAGACAGGGCCCAGGTGAGCGAGCCCAGGATTGGCTGCTCTGAGGGCAAGAGGCGGGGCCCCGAGGCGGAAGGGGCTGGGATTGGCTCACCGTGCGGGAGGAGGCGGGCGCTGAGGGCGAGGTGAGGGAGACCATCTCCTGGATGGCCAGGCGCAGCTTGAGCCGGTGCAGCGGGTTGCTGATGCCGATCTCCCGCTGGATCTCCGTGTCCGACAGGTTAGCCATGATGGCCCCGCTCTTGACGTTGGCCCGGCAGGCGGCCACATACCATGCAGGCATGCCTACCCACAGCTGGACAGAAGGAGGGCGGGAGGCGGGGGGAGACACCGGAAAGACAGGAGAGAGACCCAAAGCAAAGGACAGAGGGAGACGGAGAGGCGAGAAAGTGGGCGGTGAGCAGCGATGGAGATGGAGCAAGGCACACAAGCCGAGAGGGAGTCAGGGGGAGACACGGGGAATAAAAGGGGAGTCAGAGGGTAACACCGGTCACCGGGGAAAGACAGATGGGGAGAGAAAGAAGCAAAAGACATTGGGAGAGAGACACGGGAAGACCCAGAGACGTGGGAGGAAATGCGCGGAATGACAAAAAGTGGAGATGGGGAGAGAAGCACAGAGAATCCCATACAGTGAGAGAGAGATGTGGGGAAACAAAAACAGAGAGACAAGAAGACAGCAGGACGGAGGAGGGCACGGCCAGAGGCGCAGGGGTAGGGGGACAGGAGGAGGAAGCTGTTTAGATCGACAGGAAGGCCGACCTCTCCCAGGGCCTCATCCCCCTCCGCCCACCCGCCCTGGGCCAGGAGGAGGATGCTGGGTGGCCCAGGGTGGCCCCGAGTGGCAGGGCTGTCACAGGAGTTGGGGATCAAGAGTCGGGGCATTTCTGGGCCCCAGTACCTCCAGCCAGGAGACCACGGTGGGCCCATCCCAAGCAGCAAAGGGCAGGCCCTGGCGGCAGGCCTCTTCCAGAAGTTCGTGCCTGGGGACAGAGACCTAGTGGGACAGGAGCTCTCAGGGGACAGAGACAGCTCCCCCCACAACCGTCCTGGATGGGCCCCTTCCTCACAAACCCCCTCCAAAGCACAGTTCTGTCTTTCAGTGGAACACTTCGTGAATTTGCCTGGCACCCTGGTGCAGAGACCATGCTAATCTTCTCTGGATTGTTCCACTGTCAGTATAGGCGCTGCCAAACTGAGCCCCCAAAGCACTTTTTATGAAGGCAGAAAATATGGACGAAGGTTTAGGAGGAAAAAAAAAGTGCCTCTCTGTAAGTGGTCTCCCCCAACCCCCAGCCCACCCTACACACACACACTCACTTCCTCTTGTTCCGTCGGTCCTTGTCTCCTGGGCCCGTCAGCTTGGCCAACCCCAGGGGGTCCGTGGCCAGTGTCTCGTCTGAGGGTGTTCCTGCTGAAGGCAGGGAGGGGCCAGAGTTTGGAGAGTCTCAAGGAAGAGAGAGACTCTCTGATGTCAAGGGTGCTGAGAAGGAGGCCAGCAAAGCAGAGGCCCAGGGTGGGGGTGGGGCTGAAAAGCCAAACAGGAACCAATTCCACCTCCCGGGTGGGGAATTGGAGACATCCCCAGAATAGGGCCGGATTCCCTGGGCTGCCTCGGTAAGGGGGCTGGGGTTTGCTGGTAAGTGTTTCACTGCCCGGGCGGGAGGGGGAGCAGGCGTATCCCCTGATTTGTGGTGTTCGCCAATTTCCATGATGTAAAGAATCCCACCAATTTCAGGCCACCGGCGTAAGGTCAGGCAAGCCCACAAAACTTCTGCAAATTGAACTCTCGGCTTTCACAAGCCAGCACAAGCAGGTTCCAGCACACCATCTGCCCTGCCTTTAGGTGGTCCTCTCTCTTTCTCTAGTTAAAAAACAGGGAAATGCAATAATACAATTCATTTAGCTCCCCACCTCCAGTGACCCAGGCCTCAGAGCGCCCTGTCCTTGTCCCTCTTCCTTCCCTCTACCTCTGCCGAGTCCTGCCCCTCTGACATCCTATGAATTACCAAGTGAATGAAGACTCAGATGGATGTCGAAATGTCAAGTGAATTTGTGAAAATGAAGAAGGAAGGAAGAGAAGAAGAAAAAGGGGAGAGAGAAAGGGAGACAGGGTGGGCGTCTGGGTCCTCACCCAGAGAAGAGCTGTCCCGGCCTGGTGGTCCCATTCGCCCCTTCTCCTTCTTGCCAAAGAGACGGCCTATGGATGACTTGATGCTCTTCTTCTTGGGGGCTTTGTGCAGGGAATCTGGGGTGCCTTCACTGGGTGAACAGGACAGAGTGAGGGTGCACCCCATCTGGGATGCCTCCTCTCCTCCCAAGTCCTTGTCAATTCCCCCAACACACCCTCCCAAGCAGGCCTCTCCCCATCCCATCCATTGTCCCTGCTGACCTTCCCCGTGAGGGCCCCCCATCTTCCAAGGATCCCGCCTGCAGTGCCAAGGCCTGTGTCATTCTCTCAAGGCGGGCAGAGCGGGGAGTGGGAGGTGGGGTGTCTCCTGGGATGGCTGGCCCCTCCCCTCGTGGAGCCCCAGCTTCCTCCTTGGGGACATGATTCTGGGGACAGAAAGGCAGAGAGGCTGAAATGAATTAGAGGGGTCATGCAGGGGGCTCTCCATGAGCTGGGATGTCTACTAGGGGATGTCTGGGATCCCCCTGGTTTGGGGTACCATTTCTGAAAGTAGCCTAGATCAGGTAGGGGTGAGCTGCAGAAACATAAAGGCAAAGAGTTGGCCTAGAGCCCGACCAGCCGGTTTGGATGTATCCTCACTTCTGGTGGCAGAAGTGGGATCTGCTCAGGCTCAAGGAAAGCTAATGAGTTACACATTCTGGAAGTCAGAGAACTGGGTGTAAGGTAATAAAGTGGGGTAAAATGTCTTATTCCTCCTCGAAGATCAATTCTGAGGAACTAACATTAGCTCTCAAATGTTATGTTTTGTCATGGAAACCTTAAAAAAAATAATGAAGAAACTTACACATAAAACAGCTAAAAAAGCAGGCCAGATCTGACTAAAGTACTAGTTGGGGTCCAGAAACCCCATGGCGCAACCTCCCCCCTCTGCCCTCTAAGTTGGAATTTGTAGGGAAAGCTGACATTGCTTTTGAAAAATCACTGGTGTGAGGGGTTTTGGTTGCTGTTGCTTGGGGAGCCCTGTGTCCGATCTTCCCCCACCAAAATGAGGAGACTTCAGAACACTCACGGCTTTGTCGGTGCCCTCACGGGCAGGGCTAGGTGGTGCCAGACGGGGCGTTGAGTGGCCAGAGCTGGGAGGGGAGGGGCTGGCAAGGGTAGAGGTAGTGAGGGAGGGGGGCAGGGAGCAGCTACTGCGATAGCGGCCCAGGGAGTCGAGGCCAGAGCCAGACACCCGGCTCTCCAGCTCCTCTGCCCTTTGTTCCGTTGTCTCCTTCTCCTCTTGGATAAGCCTGAGGAGGGAAAGGGGGCAGATTGAGAGAACAGAGGCAAGCAATGGGAGACAGAGTCTGGGGATCCCCAAGGGCCAGGAAGGCTTGGGGTGGGGGGGGCGGGGACAAAAGAATGCTGAGGAAAGCATAATGAGGTCAGAGGCTCTTGGTAGATTCATCATGGCCTCACAGGTTCAAGGGGAGTCAAGGTTGTCATGAGAGGCTCAGGAGGTCATGGAGGGATGAGGGACAACAGGAAGAGCAGGGTCTGCATCAAGGCTTCCATGATAATAACCACATGGTTCTATAAAATCATAAAAAAGATCACTAAGGGAAGGAGGCCCAATTCCAAGGAGGAAAGGAAGAGCAAGATCATAAGATTGGGGGAGATCAGGGACTCTGAGGTCAAGCTAGGATCTGGGAAGTTCATGGAGTCATCTGGTATGTGAATCAATGCCTCAACTCACAATGGCTTTGGATGGAAAGTACTGGTCACGTTGGTGTATTTGCGGGGGCACACGGAGAGTGCGTTGTTAGAGAATTGCCCAGTAGGGCAACTTCTGGGAAATCAGGGTAGACTTTATGTCAGTAGGGGATTCGTGATAAATCAAGGACTCTTGTTCTATTAAGTCGAAATTCTTGGTATTTTGAATTGAGGTTCTTGAATTATTAGGGTGAGACTCTTGACATTTGGGATTGGGGGCCTTGTGTCGTGTGCAGATTCCTGAGGGACTGGGAGACTCTGGGTACTAGCTGTGTGAGGCCACTACATCCACAGTGGGCCGGAGGGTTCTTGGTGTACTGGCTTGAGAACTGGGATATTTGGGAACATAGACCTTGGTGTACTGGGAAACTGTGAACCCCAGAGAGGGGACAGACAGACAGGAAGCACAGAGGAGGCTGCTGGGTATATCCCGAGGGATTCCTAGTTCCTGGAGGGAGTGTGGGGGTGGGGGAGTTCCTTGAGGATAGTAAGAGAGGACATCACTCAGGCCTTCAGAGGGGCACAGGGGCAACTCAGGCAGGTGGAGGAGCCAGTGCTCACTTGATCTCCTTGTTGATGGCTTCCAGCTGCTCCTGAAGCATAATGGCGAGTGTCTGCACATCGGCCTGTCCGCTGGGGGAGAGCAGCTCAGCCCCGAACATCCCCTCAGCCTCCTCCTCGTCTGAGCCATCCAGCTCCCCAGGGAACGGGGGTGGCATGGACCCTGCAGGGGCAGACCGCTCCCACTCCTGTCTCTGTGTGGGGACAGAAGGATGTCAGGTGCTGGGCCTTCCCTCACCTCCGCTGACCTTGTCCACCCCCCATGACCCTGCCCGTGTCCCTTGACAAGGACTGGCCTCACCGGGTGATCCAGCCCACACACTTTTCCCAGCCCGGCTTTGTCTCATGCCAAGTCCCCTTCCTTGACCGACTGCCCCACCCAGGACTCTCCCCCATCTCCTGATTCCACCATTGCCCTTTCCCTTGACTCAGGCCGCTTCCTCTCTTCACCTTGCACCCCCATTCTGGGATTCTACACCACGCTCACCCCCCACTCACCGCCCCTCTCCCCACCTCATCATTTTGCTAATGTTCTCACCAGGCAGCAGGATATCCATGTGAGGAGGCGTCGGGCAAGTGGAGAGGATGGGGTTGCGGGAGGAAAAAAACGTGAGTCCAGGAGACCCTGTTTCTCAGTCCAGCCCCCTTCCAGAGCCCCACGTATTAGACTCCGTTTCCGACTGTTGCCCACCCACTCCTTGATCAATCCGGGCCCCAAAAGTGGCTGCTGACCTTGGAGGGCTCATCCTTGACCCCTGACCAGCGGCCCCTCTTGCCTGCCCGGCCACTGCCAGCCCCATAGGGGTCCAGGTGGGCACCAGAAGGCAGTGTGGGTGCCTGGGAGTAACGGAGTTCCAGGGCACTGCCGGGGAGAGACCTGTGGGCATGGAGAGAGACCAAGGGGTCAGGAGAAGGGCAGAGAGGTCAAGCATCATGGGAAAAGGCCTGGGGTCAGAGGACGGGGAGAGGGACCTGAAGTCAGAGGTCAGAGGCCAGAAGTCGGGTGTCAAAAATAACAGGAGTCAGTGGAAGCCTTGGGAGAGGAGGGAGTGGGGGTGGGGAAGACCTGGAGATCAGAAAGTATAAGCTTGGCCAAGGGGGATCCTTTGGGCAGGGGTGAGGCAGAAGGAGTCGTGTCACCTGGAGTAGGAGGACGGTGGCCTCCCCCGAAGCTGGTCGATCTCCATCTGCATCCGCTCCATCTCTGCCAAGAGTTGCTCCTGGTGGGAGGAAGTTGGAGGTATCAGGTAAGAATCTGCCCCATCCCTGAGGAATAGCCCGTCCCAGCCTGGCTGATGCCACCCTCCAGCAATGCCTCCTCCATGTCCCTGGTCCTAGGCCCCCATGCCCTCTCCTCCAGACCCATCCTTACCTTGTTGAGCAGCAGTTCATCCTGAAGCTTCTTCATGTTGGCGATCTCCTCGCTCAGTGAATTCTGTGGAGGACAGGGGGACAGTGAGGGGCTAGAGCCTGGATAGGGGCACGTCCTGGGGCTCTAAGTATCCAGAGACTGGCCAAAGGCGACCCCAGAAGAATGCGGTGGGCATGAGTGGTGAGGTGGAGGGCATGGGGCTTGTGGGGCCAAAGATGCACCTGGGGAGGGGAATGCCTGGGAGCCCCGGAATCCAGCCTCCTGTGTAATAAAGATTCAAAGTTTGAGGGTCCAGGGGTGCCTGGGTGGCTCAGTCTATCAAGCACCTGGCTCTTGGTTTCGGCTGGGGTCATGGTCTCAGGGTCATGAAATCAGAGCCCCCGCTTGGGATTCTCTCCCTCTTTCTCCCCGTCTGCCCCTCCCCCTGCTCACACTCTAAAAAAAAAAATAAATAAATAAAATATAAATAAATAAATAAATAGATAGATAGATAAATAGATAAATAGATAATCGATCTTCTAAGTGTGAGGGTCCAAAGGGTCAGAGGCTTGGGGAAAAGCCAAGAACTCAGGGTACGGGTGACCCAGAACTCTGCTCTTGGGGTGTTTAGACCAGGTACAGATCCGAAAAGTCTGCTGAATTCCAATTCCGGATGCCCAGGTTTGAGATTTCAACTAACGGTTTGGAGAAAGGCCTGGGGCCCGGGAATGGCGGCAGGAGGCGGTCTAGGACTGCAGGTTACTGAAGTCGGGGCTGGGGCACACCTTCTCCTCCAGCGCCCCCATGCGCTCCTTGAGGTGCAGCTGTAACCGTTCGTTGGACTCGCTCAGCAATTTGTCCACGGTCTCTGACAGCCGCTTATTGTGGTCATCGTTCATCTTCTCCCGTTGCCGTGCCTGCCCAAAGGACAGCGGGACAGGGACGCTGTAGCCCACCGGGCCCGGAGCCCCGCCCCCACCCCAAGCTCCCGCCCCCAACTCCACCCCCTCATTAGAGGGTGAAGCTCCTGCCGCAGCTTCAAAGCCCAACCCCCTCTGCAG
>LNAC01000292.1:2436299-2449992 GCA_002007465.1 Ailurus styani
CACCCCCCGGGCCCGCCCCCATTCCCATTTCCCCCCCCTTCCCTGGATCCCCCCCCCCCCGCCCCGCTACTTTCCCCAGAATCCCGGCTGCAAGTCTCCTACCCTCCAGACTGAAGGCCGGGCCTCATCCCTCTACCCCACACCCCCGCCCTCCCGCCCCGGGCCTCTCCTCACTTTGTTGAGCGCTGCCACGCGCTGGGCCAGCTGGGCCTCTATCTCGGGCAAGGTCTCCGCCTTCTGCAGTGTCTGCTGCAGCTTCTGCTTGGCGTCGTCCAACCACTCCGCCAGCTGACGGCTCTTCTCCTCACTCTGAGGGGGGACAGACATGGGGGTGGGGGGTGGAGGGAGAAGGAAGGAGCCAGGTCACGCAGGCCGCGGCCTCAACCCCATGTCCCCTCCCTGGCCGTGCCCCCACCTGCCGGTACAGCGACTCCTTGCTGGCCAGCTCGTTCTCCAGCTTGTCATTGGCATCGTGCAGAGACGTGGCCTCGCGCTGGGCACTCAAGTAGCGCTTCTCCAGGGTCGTGATCCGCTCCTCCATATCCTCGCGCTGCGCAAGCGCCTGCAGAGGCGGCAGAAGGTCACGTGGACGACAGCTCCCAGAAAGCCCCGGGGTAGTGTAGGCTTAGAACCCCAAACCAGGGACCCCAGGGTATCCTGGGAAATGAAGTCTCCTGCTATCTGGGCATCAGAATGGTGGAACCACACCTGCCAAGAACTCCCAGATAGAGCCAACCTTAGGAACCTGACCACCCGAGAGTTAAAGTGGTGGTACCACACCTCCCATGAGCGTCTAGGGCGTGCTGTCTTACACCCTCCCCGTATAGATGACCTGAAGCCCATGGGATGGAAGTCTCCACTCTTCTTGGCCCACTCCCCTCAAAAATCCAGGCCTTACGGGAGCCTGGCTGGCTCAGTCAGTAAAGCCCGAGACTCTCGATCTTGGGGTCCTGAGTTCAAGCCCCACCTTGGCGGTAGAGTTTACTTAAAAATAATAACAATAAACTACCTCTAAAAAAAAAATTCCACTCATATGCAACTGATGAATCACTAAACTCTACCTCTGAAGCTAATAAGAAAGGAAGGAAGGAGAGAGAAAGAAAGAAAGAAAGAAAGAAAGAAAGAAAGAAAGAAAGAAAGAAAGAAAATAAGTTAGTTCAAAAATAAATAAATAAACAAACAAACAAACAAACAAATAAATAAATAAATAAATCCAGGCCAGATTTTTCAGCAACTTCTAGCACAGCCCAGGCTTAGAATTACAGAGCAATTGTCCTAGGGTCTCATGAAAAACAAAAAGTCCCTTCCACATGGTAGGAAACATCTTCCAAGAGCCCCACCTTAGCACAGGCTCAGAAAACCTAAGACAGGACTCCAGGGTCTCATGGAAGAAGGACTTCTGTCCAGGAATCTCAACAGGGCCATCTAGGCTTAAAATCTGAGGTGAAAGTCCCAATGGATGATGAAAAACAAAGTTCTTGCACTTCTTTCTCATCCAATGACTTCCAGAATCCATACCCTACATTTTCCAGGCATCCCAGGGACAAAGGAGTTAGGATCAAGGGGTCTAAACCAGGATGGGGTGAAATGCAGACAAAGGAGTTCAACTTAGAAGCACAAGAGTGGGGTGCCTGGGTAGCTCAGCTGGTTAAGCATCTGCCTTGGGCTCGGGTCCTGATCCCCAGAGTTGTGGGATAGAGCCACACCTCAGTATCCCTGCTCAACGGGGAGCCTGCTTCTCCCTTTCCCTCTGTCCTTCCCCCCTACCCCTCCCCGCTCATGCTCTCTTTCTTAAATAAATAAATACAATCTTATTTTTTAAAAAAATTGTATGTATTTATTTGAGATAGAGAGAGAGTGAGAGAGCACGAGCAGGGGGAGGGACAGAGGAAGAAGCAGGCTCTCCACTGAGCAGGGAGCCCGATATGGGACTCGATCCCAGGACTGGAGATCATGACCTGGGTCAAAGGCAGATGCTTCACCGCTGAGCCACCCAGGCGCCCAATAAATAAAATCTCAAAAAAAAAGGGGGGGTCGGTGGCTCAGTCGTTAAGCCTCTGCCTTGGGCTTGGGTCATGATCCCAGGGTCCTGGAATGGAGCCCCATCGCGCTCCCTGCTCAGCGAGAAGCCTGCTTCTCCCTCTCCCACTCCCTCTGCTTGTGTTCCCTGTCTCGCTGTCTCTCTCTCTGTCAAATAAATAAATAAATAAATATCTTAAAAAAAAAAAACCCACAAGATAATTTCTCAGTGATAACCTATCTCGGACCAGCTACTGAACCCCTACCATGTATGTGTCATGTGCCAACCCTCTGGCAAGGGCCATAAATCTACGGGTGAGCAAACGGAGGCTCAGAGAGGAGGAGAGTCCACACAGCTTGTGGACCGATTCCAGGTTCCAGCATTCATGAGCTCTGGGACTTTGGGCAAAGGGGGATGGGGAGGGTTAGGGGGAGGGAGGGACAGAGGGCAGCCCACCAGGGGCTCCGGCCTCACCTCCTTGAGGTCGCGCTGGAGCTTGGCGTTAGCTTCCTCGGCCTTACCCAGCTCGCGGTGGGCGGTGCCCAGCTCCTCCTCCAGCTGGCTCATCTGGCGGCACAACACCGCCAGGCGCTCCCGCAGCTGGCACACCTCCGCACGCTGTCGCTCCAGGGCCTCCTCCAGCTCCGCTGTCCGCCGGTTCGAATCCCCGCCAGGACCAAGGCCATTGGCAAGGGGCTGGAGCGGAGAGAAGGGACAGAACCCAGAGTGGGAAACACAGAGACAGAGAATACGAGGAGACAGTTAATGGGGGGGACGGGAATCAAAGGTAGAAAGTGGGGGGGAGGGAATCAAAGGTCACCCTGGAGGTGGCAGAAGTTAGCTAGGTGACTTGAATCAGAGGTTAAAGGCCAATAAGGGTCTTAGGACTTCAGATGTCATAGAGGCAGTGAGGATTATATCAAACATTAAAAAAACCATCAAAAAGTCAGAGGGCTGAGTGGAGGTTACTGGGATGAGGAATCCTTGAAGAGCCAAGGGGAGCAAAGGACTACCGCCTCTCACCTGCCCGTCCCCATCCTTGCCGGGCTCCTCCAGCCCTGACCGGCGCCTAGACAGCTGTTCTCGAAGGCTCAGGGTCTGGGAACGGGAAACGGAGATCAGGACAAAGGGAATCCTAGAGCCCCCAGCTCTACTTCCCACTGGCACCGGTCCTGCTGGGGCCACTCCATCCCACAGTCTGTCTTTAAACCCTGTGCCTTCATTGTATCTCTCCTTAGCTGCTCAGAGTGAAGAAGTCCACTGTTACTCTTCCCCCTAGCCTCCTGGTGATGGTGTCTTCTACAGCCCTAACTTTCCCCATCCAACCATTTCCTCCTTAGTCCATGCTTTCCCTTAGACCCGAACCCACCCAATCAGCTCCACCCCATTGGTAGCTCCTTAGCCCCTCCTCCTTCTTGGCCACGCCCCCACCTCCTGATTGCTCAGCTCCAACTCTTCTTCCAGCACCGCCACCCGCTCCAGCGCCATCCGCAGCCGCTCCCGGACCTGGGGATGGGGGCAGGCCAGAGTGAGATGGGGATCAGACACAATCTAAGACAGCTGGCCGTGAGACACCCCTGGGACAGCCTGATAGGGCGACATTAGCATTCCTCTACATATAATGGGCGTGCAGCTCCAACCAGTTACCAAGGCAGCCCCACCCACCGGTAGCCCCCACCGAAATTCATTTTTCAACCAGTCAGGTCCCAGTCTGAGTCGCCCGTCCCAATCAATCTCAGTTAACGTTCTTCCCACTTCGGACAACCCCAATCAATCACAGCCAGAATCTCTCCTATCCAGGACAGCCCCAGCTGACGAGGGGCTTAGGTTCTGCATCCAACCTCTTCTAATTCTCATACCTTCTCATCCAGGGCCTTGTGGTGCTCGAAGAGGGATTTTAGAGCCTTGAGCACCTCCACCTCGGAAGAGACCCCACCCGGGGACTGGGCCTGGCGCTTTACCACGGTCATGCGCAGTGACCTCTCGTGCCTGGACACCAGGCATTCCAGATGTTCAAGGAGAAGCTACAGGGTTAGGTCACCGGGCCAAGGAAGAGAGAGGCAGGGTCAAGGACAAGGGTGGTCCAGACAGGTGGGGCAGACACACGGAGAAAGAGTGGAGCCGAGCAAAGGGGTAAGGAGAGAGGTCAGGATAAGAGAGAGATATGAGAGGTATGGGGATAGTCAAGGAAGGAGTGGTGTAGGAAAAGAACAATTATGGAGATAAGGAAGGAGATGTGAAGGAGAGACCAGAGGAGACCAGCCAGGAAGTGGGAGTGGGAGAAGACAGGAAGGCAAGATGGGTAAAAAAAAAGATGGGTCAGTCTGCAACACCTCGTGGCCCCGCCCACCCCGCTTAGGTCCCGCCCCCACACCCCTCACCCGCGTGTTGTTGCGCTCCGCCTTCAGCTCTGCAATCTCTTCCTCCCGCTCCAACAGCTGCTCCCGACACAAGTTTAGCTCTTTCGTCAGAGCCGCAAACTCCTGTCCAGATGTGGGTAGGATCCGGACAATTAGATTAATCCTTTCCCCGTGTCCCTCATTACACGGGACTGGAAGTTTGAAGGCCCCGCCCCTCCCTGCTAAATCCCGCCCCTTCCAGGGGCTCAGGCCCCGCCCGTCACCGGCAAGGGTTTTACCCCCCCATCCCCGACCACGCGCACCTCCCCAACCTGCGCCAACTCCCGCCCCTTCCGGACCCCCCCACTCCGCGCCTTCGGTGGTCGAGGTCCCGCCTCCCGCAGGCCCCGCCCCGGTGCCGCCCAGACCTGGGGCAGAGCGATGCTGAGCTGGCGCTGCAGCGAGTCCTTCTCGTGGCCCAGCTCGCGCAGGCGCAACTGCGCCGTAGCCAGCCCGTCCTGCGCCTCGCGCAGCGTCTCCAGCAGGCGCTCGCGCTCCGTGAGCATCGTGACCATAAGGCGCTCCAGCTCGCCGCCCGCCTCGTCCGGGCCCAGCGCCGAGCCCCGCCGGCCATCCTCGCTGATGGTGGGCATCACCTCGCACATCATGGCGGCGGTGCTGGCCTGCGGGAGTGGGGAGGGAGCAGGGAACAGAGACCGGCCTTGTCGAGGCCCTGGCAGAGAAACCGGCGCACGGCCACTGGGATACTCCATGGTGGAAACTGAGGTGGGGCAACCCAGGCATTGTACAGAAGAAACTGGGGCCCATCCATTCTGATCATGGCACAGGATAAACTGAAACCCATTGCTTTCAGGAAATCAGGCCCAGCTACGTAGGTGAGAGAATTTGGGGAAACCGAGGTCAGTCTCCATCACGCACTGGCAGCAAATCTAAGACCAGCCTCGTCAGAGAAACCAAAGCCAGGTGACCCATTGCCTGAGTCAATGTGGGAAAATCAGTCTACCTATTCTGATCCTGCTGGGAATACCCACTAACCCACTGCATGCGTGAGAAGACAAGCCCAGCTGAGAACCATGCCTTCAGGACTTCAAAGAACCGGGGCCACAGAATTAGGGCAGTGGGACCAGGACAGGGTCCCAGGAATGGCCCTCACCTATCCAGCCCAACTCCTGCCCCCAATTTCCCAGATATCTGGACCCAGCTCTAGAAAAAAACTAAAACATACTCCACTTGCTAGCCATCTCCCACAACCCAGGAGTCCACGATCCAGTTCCCTCCTACCTCAGGTCACAGGAGGCTGGGTCCCCAATTCCCTTCTCTCCCCTAGACCCTGGAGTCTGAGCCTTCAGCTGCCTCTTCCCCAATCCTGGGGGTCAGACAGGGACACAAGAATCTGAGCTTTCAACCTCCAACCTCAGACCCAGAAATCCCAGCCTTCAGACCCCTCTTCCCCCAGAACTCAGGAGTCCAGGCCCCCAGGACCCAGGAATCTGGGTGCATGAGCCGTGGGCGGAGATGAAGGGAGGTCTCCTGAGCCGCTCCCTCCACACACATCAGGTCAGACGGGTCCAGCTGGCCTGGTCGAAAGCAGGAGGGACTTTCACTCTATTCCCTCCTCTCCTTCTCTCCCTCCAGGCAGCGGCATAACCGGTTCTGACAGTGGATAGTTCCCAGCCCCACCCAGTGTGCAGACTATGTCCAAAACCTTGAACTGGGGTCTTGGACTTCAATGAGAAGACAAGAGGATGGAGGGCCCTGGAACCTGGGAGTGAAGGCAGCTAGATGCCTGCGCCCTTCTGTCTTTGAAGAGGCGCCCCTGAGAATCTACACTGGCATGCCAACACTCAGAGGCCAGATTTAAGGCAATATTTATAAGGAGACAAGTCAAAACCAAATGGTATCTAAGACCCAGAACCTACCCGCCAGATGCAACACAGGATGTTTCCGAGAAACCGTTCTAGAACTTCACATTCACTGAGAAGGAAATAAAATTTAGCAAGGCTGGGGGTAGGATCTAGAAAGCCACTGGCATGAAGGCAGTACAGAGTGCAGGAAGGACAGGTGTCTCCACATGCACAGTGTGCTTGGGGTAAAATCCTCACATAGGGTCAAGTAGAGGGGCCTATTCTAGAATCCAGGTCTGGAACCTGAACCAGTCAAAAGCAATCCAATAAATTAAAGAGTGGTCTGGGTCACCGAAGAACCCCGAACACAGAGGGGAGCATAATGACATCTAAGAACACACCTAATGCGATGCACGACAGACTTAGTCAGGAGACATCTAGAACTCAGAACCTACCAGGGATGCAGGTGTAACAAAGAATATAGCAGGGGTCACACTCTCGGTGTTATCATATGTCTAGATGACAGACAGAAGGCAGAAAATAGATTCTAGAATTCAGAACGTGCCCTGGGCGTGGGGGAAAAAACCCTAGAAAGTTGCAAGGAGTTTTCCCGGAACTTAGAAGTGCCTGGGGGAAGATTCAGAAACATGCTGGGAATTGAGAATTTACTGGCATAAGGACTGAGCTGGCAAAGGAAGGGGGGAGAGCCGTTCTGGAAATGAGGACATTTCAGGCTGAAGACTCCAAAAGAGGAGATGAGCCTAGAGCATGCTTAGAATGCTAAAGTGGCAGATGGAGGAGGGAGCCCACGGTCCTCCAGGAGATAAGTTCTAAACAAAGGTCACATTAGGGAAAGGATGGACAGAAAAAGTGGGAAAGGATGGGCCTAGCACCCAGTACCTGAAAAGGGAAGATGTACAACATTTCAGTGAGAATCGTTTAGATTTAAGACAGTAGAAGTGGATAGAACCTAAAATAGGAAAGTGCATTTTAAAATTGATAACGCAATTTGGAGAAAGGCTAGAGCATATAATTGGAACACACATATTCTAGAATGTAGACTGCCCCTGGGAAGAGAACGGAATCTAGAACAATGCCAAGGATGTGGCTGGAACCTAGAACACACTTAAAATAGAATTTTAGCAGAGAATAAGCAAGTACTTGTTTCTAAAAATTCAGAACATATGTGAGGAGAAGATGGGATCAGAATTTGGTTTGGAGACATTATCAAGACATTTGAATTCCCCTGGGGAAATGCATGCCTAGAACTTAGCATCTAACCTAGAATTGAGAACAGAGCAAAACAGAGCAGAGATATTGACGGAGAACGTTCTAAGATTTAGAAAGAATCTAGAACATTGCAAGGGCACAGTTTAACTGGAAATATGGAAGACAGTGGGTAGGTTCTAGATCATCTAACGAACTTAGGTCCCAGAACACATCTAGAGGAAGGCGTGTATGTTTGGTTCATCAGCCTGAGAAGGTATACTCAGAGGATGGGACATCATGACACGAACATCGTGATAGGGTGCTGGAAACATCTCAAGAAGCCAGGTCTCAGGGAATAAAGAGAACGCCCAGGGAGTCCAATGCCTGAGATGATATGGGGATGAGGCAGGGGTTTGTTAATTCCACTAGAGTTGTCAAGTTGATGGGGGTTGTGACGCTGGGGAGACCTGGGTCCCTAAGAGTAAGAGCTAACAGGCTAGACACTTGGTGGGAGCCTGGAGGCCTGAATTGTTGTGGAGGTAAAGGACAGGGGATGAAAGCTTGGAGGCTGAGTCCTTGTTGGGCAGGAGGGCTGTGGCAGATGGCTCTGGTGGGCAGTACAGAAGCTGGGTTCTGAACCTCTGGGTCCCTGAGGGGATGCAAGACCAGGGACAAAGCATCTAGGTCTCCAAGGGGGAAGGTGGGCAGAAGTCAGAGAATTGCATTAAGAATTGCATCCCAAGTCCCTGAAACGGAGAGAGTCATGGTGCCTAAGCGGGCGGATGCTGGGGTGTCAGGTGCCTGGGTATATTTGCCTGAGGGGCACAGGGGCTGTTGAACTCAGTCTCTAAAGGGTGCAAGAGCTAGGGAACTGGATTCCCAGGTCCTGAGCGGGTGGGGGTTACCAGCTGGGGCCTTCAGCCAGACGGATTGAGCACCGGCAGGGCTTCCAGAGCCAGGTGGGAGCTGGATCCCTGGATGCCAAGGTCCCTAAGGTGGACCAGGAAGGAACATTCAGAAGCCCCGACTCCTCAAGAAGCAGCCGGGGTCCCAGAAACCTGGGGCACTGAGGACGGGCCGAGAGGCTCTCCAGCCGAACCCGGAGGCTCAGGCGCCCGGGTTGGAGAGGGCCCCGGGTATCTCCGGGTCAAAGGCGCGGCGGGGGGTATTCCCCCGCGCCGCAGGCGCCCCCTCCCCGGTGGCAGCAGCAGCAGCAGGAGGAGGTGGGGGAGGTGAGGCTGCCGAGTGCGCTGACCATGGACAGCTCCAGAGCGGGCCTGTGTCCAGGGCGGCTGCCGAGCCGGCCTGGACGGAGGGAGGAGGCTGGCTGTTCAAGCCGGAGTCTGGAGATGGGCAGACCGGGTGCACGAATAGGGGACTATGCACACCCGACGGGGGGCAGCTGGCCCTAGCTGGGGGTCTGACACAGCCACAGCAGGTGTCGGGAGCTCCCCGGAATGGGTCGAGGAAGAGGATGTAGGTCCAGAGGGGGCTGCCGAGGCTGAACTGGGAAATCCAAGCTCCTGGGCCCTGGGCGAGGCGCAAGGCGGCAGTACGCCTGGGATTCTAGGGTTCGGTTGGGGACTCTGAGAGCCGGGAGGGGCACGCCTGAGTCTCTGGGGTTGAGCTTTGAAATCTGGGCTCCGGAGCCCCCGGGGATAAAGAAGGGAGTCCAGGATCTCGAGAAGGCGAGGGAGGCTCGGCGAGGGGTCCCCGAGGTGGGCGCTGCCAAGCGGGCTGGGCCGGGCTCTTACCTACCTGGTCCGCGGCGGCTGCGGGCGGAGCTGGGCTGCAGGAGGGACGTGGGGTGGGGTGGGGGGACCGGGCGGGGCCCCTGGCGGCGGCCGGGGCCCGGATCTGTGGCTCCGGAGCCCTGTCTCCGCCGCTCGCGCGGGCTCCGCGTCTCTGGCTCCGGCTTGGGCGCTGGGGACCCCCCCTCCCCCTCACGGTCTCACAGCCTCTACCCCCTAAAATAGCCCCCTGCCCCTACCACCGTTCAGCCTCCCCCCCGCGAGGCCGCAGCCGCCAGATCCAGGGGTGCCCACCAGCGCCCCCCAAATCCCACCTCCCCCCCAAAAAAATTCCTCCTCCCTCCCCCCCAGCTCCCGTGCGGTCGTGGCCCCTTTAACAGGAGACTGACAGACGGCTCTGAATGGCCAATGGGAGACGTCGTCGACGCCGGTCGGTGGCTAAACCCCGCCTCCGCACGGACTGGGAGGGGTCGCGCGGGCGGAGAGCGGAAGGCGGGGCTCAAGGCGCGCGGGCCAATAAGCGCGCGGCGTGAGGCGGCTGGGGCGGGGGGCGGAGCCCGGCAGGGGGATGATGTCACCTGGAGCTAGTGGCGCGCGGCGTGGAATGCGAGTTGCGACCCCGGATCCCGGAGGTGGCGCGCGCCGGCCCTAGCGCCGCACGGGACGCGAGGGCTGGGCCGGCGGTGAGGCGGGAGTAAAGGTTGGATTCGAACACGGGGGCGGCTCCCGGAGACACGCGCTCAGGTTGGAAGGTGGGGTGAATGCCGGGTCGGCGAGTGCACCTTGTTCTCCAGCCCCTGCGCCCACCTCGGGAACTGCACGCGGCACCGCCACCCCCACGCTGATGATAGTACGGCCTGCAGGGCTCCCCTGGCGAACGAAGCTAATGGTTCGCTCCACCCCGCCCACACAGAGGCCGCCCACCGGCTCTGCAGCTTCTCAGGACTCCTCTGTCAAACCAGCTACAGGAGGGGCTTGGCCTTTGCCCTCAGTCTCTCTTTAAGGGCGGCGAGGGGGGAGTTGTCTACGGTTATGACCCCGCACTCGGACCTAGACAGGGTCCCAGCCTCCGCCTTGGACTTATGCCTAGGAAGCCGGCCAGCCTCCGGCTTCAGACCTTGGAGAAAAGTCTCTACCTCTGCTCTCAGACTCTGAGAAGCGTTTCTTCCGGGCCTGCTCTAGACTTCAGCTCTTCTCCCTCCCCCACATCCCAAGACACTCTAACCCTAGGATGCAGGACAGACACACAGACACTCAGTGAGGGTCAAAGATCTTTAAATAAAGAGCCGGTGACAATAAATACTGTACAGGGGAGGGGGCGGGGTGAGGGTCCAGATACTGTGGTTTCAGCCCCGAGACTCCAAGGACCTGCAAAGAGGGTGAAGAGATGGGAGCCAAGCTCAGGGGAGGGGACCGGGAGAGGCTTGGGAGAGAACCAGGACTGGGGTTCCAGAGCCAAGGGCCCAGGGAAGTGGATTGAGGGATTCCAGAGAGTAGGTTGCAGATCTTGGGATGACAGTGAGCTGGGAGTCCCCACGGGATGTAGCCAGAATGGCTTGTGAGAGCCTGGGTGGTGATCAAGGGTCAGAACCCCAAGGAGAGGAGCCAGGGCTAGGGGTAGCCATGAAGATCCCAGAAATCCCTGTCCTGGTTTGGAACTATGGGGATAATGGAGGCAACAGAGGCCCCAGGGGTGTGGTGGCAAAGGGCTCACGAGTAGCTCTGGTGCTGCTGGCGCCGGCGGGCGGAGCGCATCTTCTCGAAGCGGGCCTCCATCTCCTCCAGCACTCGAGGTGTGTAACGCACCACCAGCTTCACCGAGCCCTGGGCTGCCTTCAGCAGCTCCACTGCCTTCTCGTGCTGCTCACCCTCAACGCTCTGCAGGGCAGTGCACAGACACCTGGGCCTGGGGCCTACCACCCACCCCCAGCCCCAGCCCTGAAAATGGGACCTACTGTTGGTGGGCCTGGTACCTGCCCAAGAGGTCAAGGCCTCGTGGCCTCAGGGGAGAGTCATTAAAACCTTTCAAGTTCTTCATGTTGGGACAAGCCCTATCTGCCCTCACTCCACTAAGCCACTAAGCCAGTGAGGACCTCACTCCACTAGGTCCATCTTTATCCCATCCGTCCACAAAGCCTGCTAATCCCCAGCCCTCTCCCTCTTGCTGATTCCCTCCTCTTTGTCCCCACCACCCTGGCCCCAGCTCAGACCTCCTCCTCTCCCCAGTGGACTTTCACCTAGCCTCCTCCCTAGAACTTCTGGCCTCCAGTCTCTATAGAGTCCCAAAGGGGTCCTACACCTCCAAGCTGAGCCTATCCATCTCCACTTCACAGCCTTCCCATGGCTCCCCAGAGCCCTTGAGACAAAGTCCCAGCTTCTCAGCCTGGCACTCGGGCCCTACGTAGCCGGCCCCCACTCCCGACCCAGCTGCGCTGCCGTCCACTTCTAACTGCAGTGATTTTAATTAACTATGTGCTCCAGTCCTCCACTAGACCTAAGCCCTTTCTGTTCAGCTCAGAGGAGTGCAGAGTCACAGCCCCTACCTACAACACCCTTAGCTGCTAATACTCCTCTCTACCTTATTTGCCTGGAGAACTCCTCCTCATCCTTCAAAACCCAACTCGAATGTTCCTTTCTCTGCAAAAACTTCCCTCATCTGCACTGGTCTGGTAAGAGCCACATTTGGGCTCCCACAATCCTTTGTACTCCCTCGTTACGATCTCCCCAGATTAGGACTATTCCAGTCGATCTCCCTCACCAAGAAGGGAGTCCTTGAACATAGGAGCTGAGGCAAACTTCTCTCAGGGTCTGCAGCAGTGCCCAGCACGCAGTACTCTTATCATTGCACGTTGAATGAATGTGCAAAGCAGGGACTGTGCGACCTTGAACAGACTGTGAGCCCAGCCTCAGTCCCCACTCACCACACCATTCACTGACAGCAGCTGGTCCCCGCGCTTGAGGCCTCCGTGGCGGTCAGCCACACCTCCAGGGATGACACGGGAGATGTAGATGGGCGAGTTCTGCTCCTTGCCCCCCATGATGTTGAAGCCCAGGCCCTCGTCTGTCTTGGGCAGCTCCACTACCCTGGGATGTGCGTGGCCCTCACTGGCCGTGAAGGCAGCCACCGTGGCCTGGGAGAGAGAAAGCACTGGGAGGTGAGGGGCGCTCCATGGGGGGGTGGGGGGGTCCAGGAGGATGAGGGGGGAAGGATCTGGGCCAGAAGGGGTTATTTGGGCCAGATCGCTTTCCCCACACAGGGGACACCTGCCATAGTTCAACACAAGCTTGCACTGTAATGAGTCTCTTAATTCATGCTGGATGCTTCAGACATGTCAGAGAGAATGTCTCCATTGGACGTGAGTGTATCTTCAACTCTTGCCAATCTCAATTTTTAACAAGAAAACAAGAAAAACAAGGCCTGGAAGGAGCTGAGAGCCTCCAGGAAGCCGCAAGAAACAGCATACAACTAGAGTTTAATAAGATTTCAGTGTTTCATGCTCTCTCATTGCATGGGTGTTGAAAGGGATCTTCGTGTCACGGATGCGGCACTAGTTTCCATTTGAAGTTGCTAACGATGCCTTTAAAAGACATTTAAGTACAACTTAGGAGATTATAATATCAGCAAATAATAGTAACGCTGTTCCACGGCTTTGGCAAAAGTCATGAAGGGAGAAACAGGCGTGACTGACTTGAGGAAGTTACTAAGCTAGACCAGGCAGTTCGGTGGACACCATGAGTGACGGCGTTGGGGGGCACCTACCTTGGCTGTGGCGTGGGCCCGGATCTCAGCACTGCCCGTGATGTCCAACGTGTCGTAGAGCTGCTCATACACCTGGCGAAGACGCCGCGGCGTCAGAGAACCACCGGCCCCCCTCCCTTCACCACCAGAGTCCAGGCCCGCAGACCCTCCCACCCAAGGATCGGCCCCTCCCCCCGCAGCCCCGAGCCCGAGGAAACTACAACTCCCGAAGAACCCGGGCGCTGAAGCGCGGGCACCCCAAGGCGGGCCGGCCCCGGCGCTGCTGGGAGGCGTAGTCCCTGGGCTCTGGGCGACGACCGGGACGGTGGCCGCCCGCTTGAGCCCGGCGCCGCGCTGCTCTCACCTCCCGGATGGCAGAGCAGAAGCGGCTCTGCAGGACTCGCTGGAGGGCCTGCAGCTTCTGCGGGGGCAGCTCCCCGCTGCGCTGGAGCCGCTCGAGGAGCTCCACGGCCCGGGACACGTCTGCGGGGCGGGGGCGGGGCGCAGAGACCCAGAGTCAGAGACGCGGAGAAGCACGGAGCGATGCGGCCAGAAACCGAGTCAGGGCGAGTGCTGACAGATCCCGGGAAAGACAGCCGAGTCCCAGTCGGACACCCGCAGAGTCGCCGGGGGCAATGGGGACTGCGGCCGGGATCCCCATACGCACACGGGAAGGGCTGCGCGGGGGACGCCCCTCCTGGGCCAGCTAAGCCCACGGACCCTCCCACACCCACAGACCGCGGCGCCCCGCCCCGCCCACCCCAGCTCGA